>OZJO01020026.1:0-13891 GCA_900406225.1 Acrobeloides nanus
TTTATAAATCAAATCGGGTATGGAGAATCGTTTCTAAGTCTTCGTTTTTTGATCCGAGCCTTCTCTGAAAAAAAGTAGTGTATTTTTTTTAGCGACACTACCAACACTACCGACACTACATTTACCAATTGCCGAAAAATCGATTTTTCGCAAAAAATTCAAAAAAGTTTGTGTATTACAACGAAGAGCTTGTAACAAATTCAAACGCAATTATCTCGAAAACTACAACGATTCAGAACATGCCGTAAAAACAAAAAATGCTCCATTTTTCACGAACTTTCCGCGAATATCAACAAGAAATGGCAACTTTTTCCCACTGGACTGGTCCTTTAATTCTGACATCCTTATATCGAAAACCCCCTAAAAAAAATTCAGTCGATTGAAAAAATGTTATAATTCGATTTTTTTCAATCTTTTTTAAATCACAAACATCTATAACTATATAGTTCCTTTTTGAAAAAAATTTATTGACCAAAATGATCATCAGACAACGAGTCGCCATCGTAAAATTTCATTATTTTCTCGGCCCGAGGCAAACTGACCAATATAGCCAGTCTAAAAAAGCCCTGGGCACTGAATTCCAACCTTGTTTATACCTTTCTCCTTCCATGATCCAACATGTCCGCTTTTCTCGGTCTCCGTGTCCCCAAAAAGCGATACCCCTATACCCAACAACCGGTTTTTCTCCTCCATTTTGAGCAAGTTCGAAGGCGACTCATCTTCAGCTCATCATCGTTTCATTTTTCGCTGTAGGCAATTTTCTTGCGCAGTTGATCATCCGGTTATTTTCCTCTCTCTCTCGCATCTCTCCTCATGGTCAGTCGAAAGTTTTTGTGGACCGTGTAATACGCAATTTTCGCACACTTATTATCTTTTAAGCTGATCAAAGAAGAAAAAAGCAGAGCATGCACAAAACTTCTTCGGAAATTGTCTCAATTCCTTGATTCGTGGTGTACTTCATCGTGCATTCGTTGGACAATCATTTATTATGAGGCTGAGTGAATTTTATTGTCGTCGCCGACTAATATTATGATCGGCGTCTGGCTTTCCCTACGGCATGTTATACTGCTACTACCAGGTTTGTATATTGTCTTTTAATAATAGGAATGTTATAATGTTTCCTAAAAAGGGGTAAATGCCCCTTTTTTGACACCTCTGCGCAGGGGGCGAAAAGGTGGTACCACCCACCACCCATTGATAGGTGGTACCACCCCACCCCCCAACGGGTGGTACCAGGCACGTAAGGAAGGGAGACAATCCGGACAATTGCCCCCACCCCGTCAGGAAAAATTTTGAAAAAAAATCATAAAGGTACCCCCTTTTGTTTTTCTCCAAAACCACAGGTAGCCTGTGGACTTTGAACTTTAGGTTATTGCCCCTCCCCCGTTAGGAAATTCTGGCCACGTGCTTGGGTGGTACCACCCAGGATGGGACATCAGACTTTCCCTGAATCAGGGAAGCGTTTTTTCGCTTTGAAAATGGCAAATTCGAATTCCCTGCATGCTTTTACCCCTAGAGAGGTAATTTCCAAAAAAAAATTTTTTCGAAAAAATATCTTGGCTACCCGAAAAGATTTTGCGATGCGATTTTTGTTTTAAAGGCTAAAATGGTTGAGTGGTAGTGGTCTCGGCTTAGATCCCAAAGATAGCAGGATTGAATCCCACTTGCGGCGATTTGATTTTGCCGCAAAATAGCAATTAACTTCAAAACTCTCTAATTCGAAAAATTGAAAAAATTTTTTAGTTTTTGTAACAGTATGGACGTATTCCCCAAATTCTATAATTGAAGAAGCTGCTGTTTTAACGGACGAAGATTTTGCTAATGCCGAAATGTTGACTAAAGGTAAAACAAATGCATAAATTTGACTTGGCTGCAAAAAAATAAGGCTGATGGAGGGACTCGAACCCAAAGCTCCTTTCTGTGTCGTTTATTATAAAAAAATTTTTGGATTTTATAATGACTCTTCGATTGCCAATGAATTTTTGGAGATCGACTCCTTATCCATTAGGCCACAGCAGCATTTGAATGAATGCGCACATCAAGTTTCCACATATAGCAAAGTTAGTAAACAAATGCGCATTGAGGTGTATAAAAAATAGCCCACGAATCTTTGTTAGAACCACTCATACAATTTTTTTCAAATTTGATCAGATTTTCATTCAAATTTGCATTTTTCAAATCATCGGTCTATACAAGAAAAATTACAATTTTTAGTAAAATTTCGGAGTTACTAGGGGACACCCACGTGAAAAAAATTTCAAAAATTTTTTCTGAAAATGATCCCTCTAGGGGTAAAAACATGCGGGGAATTCGAATTTGACATTTTCGAAGCGACAAAACACTTTGTTTTTACCCATAGAAGGGTCATTTCCAGATAAAGATTTTTGGGTGCACCCCCCCCCCCACATCTTTTGTGTAGTAGCTCCAAAATTTTAAAAAACGGCAACTGTTGAGCAAAAAACAAGACTGTAATCTTTTTCACAAGAAGATTGAAAAAGTTACCGCTCCATAGTGCAGTGGATAAGTAAGCCACCGTCCGATCTGACAAGTTAGTCAACTTTAGGCCCACAGGTTCGATTCCTGCTCAGGTAAAAATTTGGATTTTCAGGGAGCAAAAAATTTTTCATAATTTTTTTGAAAGTCAAAAGTTTTATCCTAGCGGGATTGAACATGTGGGCTCAACGATGCTTAACTTACCAAATCGGATTGTCGGCTTCCTTATCCACTGCACTATGGTGCCTCAAACTTTTTTTTCTTATACACCGCACTATGTAGCGGCAACTTTTTTGTAATCTTCTCGCGAAGTTTATTTTTACACAAAATTTTAGACGAAATCTACCGAGACCCAATCCCCTTGGATGAAATCAATCGACACAGGCCAGATATTAGGATACCGCATTCGAAGAAACGTCGATTCAAACGAAACGGTGTTAGTCGAACGGCAAAATTATGGCCACATGGCAGGATACCCTATGCTATATCACCTCATTATTCAACACACGAAAGAGCTCTGCTGGCTAGGGCTGTCAAACAAGTTGAAAATTTTTTTAAATGTTTCAAATTTTCATTTTTAGTATCATGAAAAAACTTGTGTAAGATTTGTTCCAAGATCACCAGGTGAAGGAGACTATTTGTTCATTGGAAAAGTCGATGGGTAAATTTTTGACAGTTTTTGAAGTTCCCTCTCTCCCCCACATGGGTTGGTAAAATTTTTTTATACTTTACTCCCTTCCCCGATGAGGTTATGAGACACAATTTGAAAATTTTTAGCTGTTTTTCGGAAGTAGGTCGGACGAGTGGCGTTCAAGTTTTGTCATTAGATAACGGATGCATGGAATATCCTACAATAATTCACGAAATGATGCAGTAAGATTTTTGATACTCATAAAGGAGAGGGACCCAAAATAATCCTTTCCCTGAACCAGGGTCAAGGACGTATAAAATTACCCCTATAGGGGTAATTGCGCGCATTCCCGAATCTTGAAAATATTTCATTGGCCCTGATTCAGGGAAAGGATTATGTGTAAAGAAGCGAAAATGAACTAAAATTCGAATTTTCGCAGGAAAACCAGCTTTCTAGGGGGTTTTCTAGGCAGGGGAATCGATTGCGCGCATTATTAAAGCATAAAAATGCTTCCTTGACCCTTCCTTAGTGCCTAGGGGTTTAGGAGTCTAGGTGCTTAGGCATCTAATCCCCTAGACGCCTAGGAATCGGAGTTAAGCGAGCATTTTCATGCTTTAATAATGCGCGCAATTGATTCCCCGCCTAGAAAAACCCCTAGAAAGCTGGTTTCCCTGCAAAAATTCGAATTTTAATTCATTTTCGCCTCGTTATACATAATCCCTTCCCTGAATCAGGGTCAAGGAAGCATTTTCAAGGTTCGGGAATGCGCGCAATCGATTCCTTGTATAAAATTTTTTTCCTGAATTGAAAATTACGTCTATAGGGGTAATTTCCAGGAAAAAAAATTTTGAAAAAATTATCACGTTATTTTGGGTCCTCCTTTAAGCATACCAGATTTTTTATTCAAATAAAAATTTTATATTTTGTTTTAAAATTTTTTCATTTTTAGTGTTGTTGGCTTCTATCATGAGCATGGTAATTTTTCATTTTTTCGATTTTTTCAAAAATATTTTTTATAGAAAGATGGGACCGAGACAATTATATTGACATCATATGGCAAAATATCGACAGAGGTTTGTCGATTAAAACTTACTATCTTACTTATAAGGCATTTCTTGCTAAGGAGAAAAAGTCCATCACCCAAAGTGCAGGAGCAAGTGGAGCTAATTTCATCTTGAACGGAGAGGGTTCGATCCCTGGAGGTCAAAATTTTATTTTTCTTCAAATAAAAAACTTGTTAAAGCAAACCCCACATAAAATTACATGAAAAGAATTTTGCCTATCATTATTTTTCGATTTTGGTCTTTGTGGGACAGATACAGATGAAGGTATCCCTAGAAATATCCCCAACTGTATAGGGTCCCACAAAGGTCAAAATCGAAAAATAACGTAAGCAAAATTTTTCATTTAATTTTATGAGGTGTTTGCTTCGACAAGTTTTGGAGCTACTACACAATAGGGGGCCACCCACGTAAAAAATTTTTTTAGAAATGACCCCTCTAGGGGTAAAAACATGCAGGGAATCCGAATTTGACATTTTTGAAGCGAAACAAACTTCAGGGAAGGCTTGTATATTGAAGCGAAAAGTCGAAAAATCGCATTATTGCGACTTTTCGCTTCAATACATAGGTCTTCCCTGGATCAGGGAAAAATTTTTTCGCTTCGTAAATGTCAAATTCGGATTTCCCGCATGTTTTTACCCCTAGAGGTGTCATTTTCAGAAAAAATTTTCAAAAATTTTTTCACGTGGGTGGGCCCCTAATAGGTCCAAAGTTTTTTATTCGATAGAAACAAAATTTCGGCATCGGAGAAACGAACCCTCCCCAAGATGAATTTTGCGCCACTTGCTCCTGAACTATGGGTACTGAACTTTTTTTCTGAACAAGAAATGGCCGTTAATTTTTAGGAGCTCTTGACCAATTTGGAAAAGTTGATCTCAGTAAAACTTCTTATTACGGGCAACCCTATGACTATAAATCAATTCTCCACTATGATAGTTTAGCATTTAGTAAAAATGGTTTTCCAACAATGCTGCCTAAGAAACCAGGTGAATTTTTTGGGAGGGTATGAAAAAGTGCTTGCGAGCATCAAGGAGTTTCTAACTCGAATTTTCAAGCTTTTTATTTGGCATATCAAAATTACAAGAAAAACTCGCAACTTGATACACTCCGATTTGGCCGAGATCGGCTCAAACTGTTCCTCATACCCAATTTGATTTTAAAAATTTTTTGGAATTTTCTGCCTACACGGCTTCCCCGAGGATATAGAGCCCTTTGAACATCGAAGAATAGCTCAAAATTCGTGTTTTTCGACCCCAAAAACGGGGGTATGATATGTTTTAAAATATTTTTGAGCAACTTTTTTACTACGGCCACTTCGAAGTTTCGAGATATCGTCTCTTATCTGTTTCTT
Source organism: Acrobeloides nanus (assembly GCA_900406225.1). NCBI lineage: Eukaryota > Metazoa > Nematoda > Chromadorea > Rhabditida > Cephalobidae > Acrobeloides > Acrobeloides nanus. Next base: position 5,537 of record OZJO01020026.1, read on the forward strand.
TAAAATGAAATGTGTTCATTCGTTCATATGGATAGAGCACTTTTTCATAATCTCTCAAAAATTGAAATTTTCAAATAAAAAAATTTTTATGTAAATTTAAAAAACCGGAGCAAGTTCCCCTGGTTGCCGCCACTTAACGTTGACTAAACTCGACAAAAAAATTTGTATTTTCTTCCGGAGATTACCCATTTAGGGGTAATTTTATGCAAAAAATCAATTGCGCGTACTCCCGCAACCTGAAAACCGCAGAAAAATGGTGAAAATTCGCCAAAAACGACCACGCAGGGATACATGGGGATGCAATTCGATTTTCTTGAGAAATGAACAAACATCTCCTCATGCATCCTTGTGTGGTCGTTTTTTGGCAAATTTTCACCATTTTTCTGCGGTTTTCAGGTTGCGTGAGTGCGCGCAATGAATTTTTCGCATAAAATTACCCCAAAATGAGTAATTCCCGGAAGAAAATACAAATTTTTTTGCCGAGTTTAGTCAACATTAAGTGGCGGGAACCAAGGGAACTTGCTCCAAAAATCAACAATTTTCAAGTTGAAGGTTATGCATCGACGATTGGAAATGCAAAAGATTTTTCGGAAATTGATCTAGCCAAAATTAATCGAATGTACAAATGTGATCAAAGAGGATACTATATACCTCCTAGCAATGCAAAAGCAAGAGTAAGTTTGCTTGTACAGAGTGTCCCAGTAGGTTGGGACTATGATTGATTTGAGGGTTTCTCGTCATCCAATCGGTCATTTTCGATGCAGTTTTTTGTAGGAGAGAGTTCAGACGATTCTGCTTCAGATTCTATAAAAATATTCAACAATTCGCGTTTTGCGAATTTTTCAAGCAACTTTTCTCCGTCTTCCCAATAAGGTAAAGATTTGATTTTAACATATTCTGATAGCTTAGTGATACCCCAACAAAACCGTATCAAAAATCTTTCAACAGTGGTGAGAAATAGAAAAGTGAGAAAAAATGATAAAGAATTTAAGGTTGTGAGACAAAGTGGCTTCAGTGGCGCAGTAGGTTGCGTGTTTGGCTGTTGCCCGAAAGGTCGCTGGGTTCGATACCCAGCTTCGTCGCCTGTTTTTTGCTCAAAAAAGGAAATAGAATTGTCAAAATTGCGACTAATTTTTTGGACAAAAACCAAGCGATAACGCTGGGTATCGAACCCACGACCTTTCGGGCAAACATGCAAACTACTGCGCCACTGAGGCCACGTTGTCCCACAACCTTAAATTCTTTATCATTTTTCTCATTTTGACAATTCTATTTCTCATCACTGTTAAAAGATTTTTTGATACGGTTTTTTTCGTTGTTGGGGCATCACTAAGCTATCAGATTATGTTCAAATCAAATCTCTACCCTATTGGGAAGACGGAGAAAAGTTGCTTGAAAAACTTCAAACTGAAAAATTCGCATATCAGAAAACGTGAATTGATGAATACTTTTATAGAATCTGAAGCAGAATCGTCTCAGCTCTCTCCTACAAAAAACCGTATCGAAAATGACCGATTAGATGACGAGAAACCCTCAAATTAATCATAGTCCCAACCTACTGGGACACTCTGTATTTTTATCAAAAATTTTAACGAAACAAATATAAAATTTTTTTGATAAAATTGTAGGAAAAAATTTTCTCTGTCAGAATATGTAAAAATTAAAAAAATTGAACCATGGGAAAAAATGGAGATTTTTGTCCACTGGCAAAAAATTTGGACACTGCACAAAAATTTGAATTAAACAAACATTGATTTTCGACATTGAATAAAAACCAAAAAAAGGTTATAAATTTTAGAGTGCACCAATATACTCTCCACAAGTAAACAAAGCTTATGATCAGCCACACAATGTTTTTGGACAGTCGATTTTCGAAGACAAAGTTTACGTTCCAGGTAAAGAACCGGGGAATCGAGCGCTTCGCGTCTGGAGGCGAAAAGAAGTTATATTTATTACCAGTACTACGGAGCTCGGCCTTCGGCTAAAAACATTCGATTTCTACTGGGAATCGAACCTGCAAGCAATTTATATAAGCCGAGAGTCTTAGCCACTCTGCCATGAGGGTAACACGGAGATAAAATTGCACTATAATCTTACGTTAAAACTTGATAAGGGGCTAAAAAATTTATCTTGAAGGGTACCCCCATGATTGGAGTGCTATTTTTCTTCTCTCATCGAGCTCTATCGATTGGTGTAGGTCGTGACGGAATTGGACTTAAGGAGCCTGAGATAGCATAAACAGACACACATAGCGCGTTTAATATTTAAAGGGGGTAACAATCGGAACCTATTCTCCGAAAAAAATTTTTTTGAAAATTTTTATAAAAAATACATTCCTAGGGGTAATTTTATGCGAGAAATCGATTCCGCGCATTCCCGAAGCATGAAAACGCTTTCTTGATCCTGATATAGGGAATGGGGTGGGAATATTGAAGCAAAAATCAAACATTTTCGGATTTTTATGAGAAAACCGTCGATTCTTAGGTTTCTCTAGGCGGGGAATCGATTCACGGTTCAGGAGTGCGCGCAATCGNGATTTTCGCTTCAATACACCCATCCCATTCCCTGAATCAGGATCAAGGAAGCGTTTTCATGCTTCAGGAATGCGCGGTATCGGTTTCTCGCATAAAATTACCCCTAGGAATGTATTTTTTACAAAAATTTTCAAAAAAATTTTTTTCGGAGAACGGGCTCCGATTGTTACCCCCTTTTAAGGATTTAAAAAAATCAATAATTTTGTAAAAATTTCAATTTATAGAATGTGAAGACAGAATAACAGTATGTTGGTGGACTCAAGACAGGTGCAATTCTCCAAGTATTCATATGATGATGAAGGCTCTGTGTGCAAAAACATGCAAATTTTGTTAAAAAAATAGGTGTTGTGATTGTCAAATGGTTTTCTTTTTATTTTTTGATGAATACGTGTATTAGAATATTTTTGGGGTAGAATTAGATTCACTTTATTTTTTTAATTAAGTAAATAATGGGGACAAAATGACAACTTTTTTTCATCTATATAGATTCAAAAATAGCAAAAAAATTTTATTCAATTTTTATATAGGCTCGCTAGTTGTTTACAGTCAGACCTCCGTTTAATGATAGCGACGACGCAGAGATGCTGGCGGGGAAATTTGGTATATATAGCAAGTCGATTTCTTTATATACCAAATTTTCCCGCCACCATCCCTGCGTGGTCGTTACGACCTCCGCCGGGTGTCATAAAACGAAGGTTTGACTGTATTTGTATTTTATTGTATTATTTTTTGCCAAAATAATTTGTAATAAACTTATTTATTTAAATTTCTATTAAAAACCAATAGATTTATTTTACAAAATAAGATGTGAAAAATCGACAAGATAAAAAATGGTGAATAAAAATGATTCGTTTAGTGTATAACCCTTTTCGTGGCCAACTATAAAAAAGTGTTGCCTACGTAGCGCAGGAGCAAGTGGCGCAATAGCCATCTTGAATAGGGAGAGTTCAATCCCCATAGGGTCGAAATTTTAATTTTAGCGAATCAGAAAAAGTTGTAAAAGTAAACTCGGATGGATCCGATCTGCCTGGGCAAATCTGGCCCAATGCTTTTAGAAATTTTGCCATCGCAAGATATTTGTTCAAATAAATTTAACATGAATAATTTTTTTATCACTAGCGCGCTTAGCACGCTAACGAGCTTAAAGGACCAGTGTAAATTTTTTAATTTTTTAGATGGGGTACCCCCTAATTTTTTAATTTTTTTGTTCAACAATATTATCATCATCATGTTCCCCATAGTCGAAAACTGCCGAGTTCGAAAAATAAGCAGTGGAAACGCTAAAATAGCCGAGATACAGCGCCCCTTTGAAAAAATAGCCTTAAAAATTGAAAAGATTGAACTTTTTAATTTTTTGAAAGGTACCCCCACTTTTTTTATTTCCTGCATACCTACACCCTACCTAACTTTTAAGAGACCGCGTGTCAATCCGATTTACCGTTCCTGAGATCACGTTATGACGTACGACACAAGAATAGATTTTTAATATTATGATTATAATCTGCTAAAACACATAGAATATGATAAAAATTTACAAGTACTATAAGATATTTATTTTCTTTGAAGTTCATTGGGACCTTTTTCATTCTTCACACGTTTTTTAATGTATCTGAAGTCTTAATTGGGCCAGGGCCCGAAACACTCGGTAAATCAGGTCCATTTGAGCGCTGAGTGGAGCATTCACTTTTCAGATCTGCGTGAAATTTTAGTAAACGTTGCGAGCATTCCTTTTGCAGATTCGAGTAGAATTTCAGGATGCGTTCATCCCTTTGCACCTTATACATTTTCAGGAAATGCTTATCTAAATATTGGTGATTTTATTTGCAATTTTATAAAAGATAGGCTCTATTCCAGTTTATGGGTCCCATAAAAATGGTATGCGTCCCATCAATTTTTATGGCTTAGCCTAAGCTTAGTCTAAGCCTAGCCTAGGCTTAGCCATAAAAAATCGATGAGACGCATAAATATCTGATGGGACACATAAGAATTTGAAGGAATAAGTTCATGGGACGCATAAACTAGAATAGAGCCAAAAGATATCTAGGCGCTATTTTTTCTTAATGGAATTTTTTGTGAACATTTTCAGCATCCTGTGCGCTTCTTCAAATAAGGTTAGCAATTTTTGGGGATTACGTCTTCCTTGTAACCCGATTATAAAACATATCTAAACCTTACCAAAGTCGTTAAAATTATATAATTCACCATTAAAGAGGATAAGGCCTGTTTCTGACACGTCGGGAGGCTTAAATGTTTGAAATTAAGCTCACAAAATAGAGTTCCAAATGTAGGGCAGTAACGTAACCAAGAGAGGGGGACAGGTGCCCCGGCTAAAGTGCAGCTCGTGTTACCCACTTGGATTTTTCCAAAATGGTGTTATTTTGAGAGATCTAATGTAAAGGAGTGTTATAGCGTTAAAAAAATCTAACCAAATTTATTAGCAATACATTTTCCTATAAAAAGTTAACCGCCCTCAAAGGTACATACCTTATAATAACACATAAAGAACTAAATCTTGAAAAAATCGTACATCTCCAGAGATATTCGTCCCACAATTTTTTTTAACGCTATAACACTTCTTTATATTACAGTAGCGGCAAAAAGTCTTGCATATGACAAAAATTTCAAGTTTTTCATGCATTTATTTATTTTTAACCAGTAAAACAACTAACAACATACCGAAAAAGCAACAAAAATAAAATAACAATATTTAATATTTAGTCGGGTATCCACGTGACTTTATAACGGTCTTCATTCGACGCGACATAGACTCCACAAGACAGTTGAGTGTATCCAATGGAATCCGGCCCCATTCTTCTTGGAGAGCGCGGAATAGCTCGTTCTGGTTGGTAAACTTTTTTCCACTTACTCGGCGCTTCAAGATCTCCCAAAGATGCTCGATGAAGTTGAGATCCGGGCTCTGGCTCGGCCACTTCATCAGAGGAATGTTGACCCGTGGATGTCGCCACCAGCGCCTCACGTATTTTGATGTATGTTTGGGGTCGTTGTCTTGCTAGAATTCGTTAAACATGGCCCGGTTTCTCCTCCAGTACGGCAACAAGTTGGTTTTCAGCAGCTCACGATAAACTTCCTTGGTCATAATCCCTTCGATCCGCACCAATGGACCCACACCACCATAAAATGAATAAATGCATGAAAAACTTGAAATTTTTGTCATATGCAAGACTTTTTGCCGCTACTGTAGATCTCTCAAATAACACCATTTTGGAAAAAATCCAAGTGGGTAACATGAACTTCACTTTAGCCGGTGCCTCCTTCAAGGCCGAAGACCCGAAAAACATCATAAGGGTCTCCCCTTATGTTTTTACCCGAAATTTTTTTCAAAAGTTCTAATAGTCCCCCTTATGATTTTCTCCCAAAATTGTCCAAATTTTCCCATTTTTCAACAAAAATGTCAAAATAGTTTCATTAAAAAAAACCAACCCAAATATGTCTTAAAATCGACGCAGCCCCGATGGGCTGCGTGAAATTCAACCTTGCAAAGTTGAATTCACCCTCGCAATTTGGAGGATGAATTCAAGTTCGCAAAATAATGGGATATAACTCACTGGCTCGGTTCATACACCTTCTTCCGTAAAATCACGTTTATAATTTACGCCACCACAAAAAATCCTGAGCTTAAGGGAACAAACAATCAACCTACCGCCATTTTACGCGATTCGCATTCTTTACACAGTCCTTTAGGCTTAAAAAACTTTTCGTATAAGTACTGGCACACAATTCCCGCAGGCATGTTGGCAAAAAATATAATTACGGTTACTAGAATTCTAAAATTTGTTTTTTTAAAACAAAAACTGACATTGGTTTTTAGTGTTTTATAGGGACCCCCTATTTTATATGTGAAATTTATATCTCAAATAAAATTTAAAAATCGTTGTAGGATAAATATTTGAATACATGGGCTACCTATTGCAAAAAAGGTAACCAAAAATTCCTCATTTAAAAAATGACTAAGCCTACTGTCACAGTTCGAGATACATGAATCGAAAGATAAGTGTACAGTCGACCCTCGATTATCCGACTTCCCCCCTCGGGAGGGGGTCGGATAATCGAGGGTTGACTATATCATCAAAAAGAAAAGTGTATAATAAGAAGCTTCTTTTCAGGTTAAAAATTTTGATTGGAAATCATCTTCTTTTATAGTCGCTGCGAAATTCGCATATTCCAAACACATTTGTGTCGACTATAAAAGGCGATGATTTCAATCAACTTTTCACCTTTACTTTCGATTTCCAACGGAATTTCAATCTCCAACTTTTCAACGCCTCGAAGTGATTTTCAACATGAATCGACTTCTTATCACTGTTGCCGTACCTCTCATCCTGCGCTCATCAGCATTTGAAAAATCACTTGTAAGGCCTGCCACTAGCTGACGCTAGCAGCGTTGTAACGTCGTAATGGTATTTTTCAAACCGTCGTAATTCAGCTTTGCCTTATCCGTTTTCGAGGATCTTGGTGTCATTTTTGTAGAATTAGATCTCCTGCATTGCTTGTGTCAGGTTTTCCCGTCGCACTAAGCATTTTAAGTCGTCGTAATGAGTTTCTACAACGACGACTTTTGAATTTTTTTGAAACAAAATTTTATGTCGTCGTCGTAGGAACTCATTACGACGACTTAAAATGCTTAGTGCGACGGAAAAACCTGACGCAAGCAATGCAGGAGATCTAGTTCTACAAAAATGACACCAAGACCCCTGAAAACTGATAAGGCAAAGCTGAATTACGACGGTTTGAAAAATACCATTACGACGTTACAACGCTGCTAGCGTTAGCTAGTGGCGGGCCTAAAAATGGCCCATTTTTACTTGCAAGTGATTTTTCTAATTTTTTCGGTGGGATTTCCCGGTTCTATTTTCTATATTAGATTCTTGTTTTCTTGCCTAAATACACTGATGGGACGGAATTGAAAAGGTACCCCGGATAAAAGGCTTCGGTTGGATGGATGGATTTTGTCAATTACCAATTTGTACCTCATTAAAATAAGTCATATAGTCTGTTTCAGAGATCGGGGAAAAAAAGTTGTATACAGCATAGCCAAGTGGACAAGGAAGCCGCCCGTCCGATCTGGCAAGTTAAGCAACGTTGGGCTCTTGGGTTCGATTGGCCTGCGAGGGCAAAAAGTTTAATGTTCACAAAAATTTCTTTTAAAAACAATGAAGCAAAAATTTTTTTTGCTCCTGATTCTTTTATTGTATTATTTTTTTCCAATATAATTTGTAATAAGTTTATTTATTTAAATTTTTATAAAAACCAATCAATTTATTCGAAAAAAGGCATGAAAAATTAAAGGGGGAAAAATTAGGGCCCTTTCTCCAAAATATTTTGGAAATGACCTTTTAGGGGTAAAAATAAGGTGAGAAATCGATTGCGCACATTCCCGTCGCGTGAAAATGCTTCCTTCACCTTGTTTTCACGAAAATAGCACTATTAATAGAGATGTTTTGTAAAACTCTTTGACATTTGGAATTATGTAAATTTTAAGCAAACGTGAAATAGTGGTAACCTTACGGAATGCATAAAAAATAAATGCATAACGTACGGAATGCATAATTGTTTAAATGCATAATTTATTGAATGCATAACACTTAAAATGCATAACGTACGGAATGCATAATTTATTGAATGCATAAATTATGAAATGCATAACATATAGAATGCATAATTTATTGAATGCATAACGTTTAAAATGCATAACGTACGGAATGCATAAAGTATGCAATTTTTTAAAAAATTTTTAGGGGGTCAGAAAAATTTTTTAAAATTTTTTCAAAAAAATATTTATTCCAAACAGGGGGGCTATCTA
>OZJO01020035.1:0-32232 GCA_900406225.1 Acrobeloides nanus
TTCCTCTCGATATTTTAGGCTATGCGTATTTTTCAAAACTTTTGGGAACTCTTCCTATGAAGAGTTAGACCCAGTATCACTTTTATAGTGTATAGGCCTATTTTTAGGCCTAATAGACCTATTTTCAAAAATTTTTCTAAAAACCGTTGGAAGTTGTCGGGCATGGTGGAAAACGGTAAATTATGCATGCCCGACAACTTCCAACGGTTTTTAGAAAAATTAAAAAAATTTCTGAAAATAGGCCTATACCCTATAAAAGTGATACTGGGTCTAACTCTTCATAGGAAGAGTTCCCAAAAGTTTTGAAAAATACGCATAGCCTAAAACATCGAGAGGAACATTTCGGCATATGAATTTTATCGAAACCTTGGGGGTTACAAAAACTTAACTTTAGCCCTACATATACTAGAATGATACTTACATCAAAATTTGAATTTGCTTGCGATGTATTCGATTTTAATATGCTTGAATATGGCCTTTCTATTGATTTTTTATTGATTTCTATTGATTGTCTCCTAAAAATAATTTAAAATTAGCATAATATTGTATTAAATACATACATGTAAAGGAGTGCTAGAAGGAGTGCATCCACTCGTACAGAAAAGCCTAAAAATGAAGACATCCCACGCAAGACCTCCCTCTCCTCTTTGAATATACCCCATGCAAAAAGATGGTAAAAACATAAAACGGAGTTTCCATATTGTCACTAATTAGTAACATTTGTCACTATTTTGGCTATGTACTCACTAAGTCACTAATTTGAAAAAAGTCACTAAAGCCCATTTCAACCCATAATCCGGAAAACTTTCTCATTTTTTTGTCACTATCTTGAACAATTTTTGTTACTAACCGGAGATTGATATATGGAATCCCTACAGACCCTTTCCACGCACAGTTTCCAAAATCTGGCACCCCTTTACATGTATGATTATATCTAACTTCGATGAATATATTTTAGCGGAGTTAACATTTCTTGTGGCTAGTCTTGTATCCGGTAGATTTTTGCTCACATTCAATGGTTTCTAAATTTAATATTCTATTTGTCAATTTAGACAATTTTTGGTAAAATTATTTTTTTTAAAGCAATTTCAAAATCTTATAAATCGGCATTATCCCTCCTCCCACCAACAAAGTTTCATGGCGCCCTTATCGGAGTTTTATTCCTCATCCCTAACTTCAAACTCGATTTGCTATATTTATTTTAAAAAAAACTGTCGATATAAAAATAAAACGGTATGCAGCCCAATGGACTGTATGAAATGCTATTTCATACATCATTCTTAATTAATAAATTGTAATTTAGTTCACCTAACCTCCATTTTTTCAGGTAATGAATTAGTTGAAACACTACTAGAGCTAGATAAGCTTTCTTCTTTTATACTTGGGTTATGATTATGCTTTTCATCATCCAATACATTTTCGCTATTGTTTCTTAAATTTTATCTTTAAAAAATTATTTAGATAATAAAACAATAACTTTGTTGTTGAAGGCTCTTTCCTATCATCTAATGATTCTTCTCTTGTCCAAACGTCAATAGTTGTGTTAATATTTGCCTAAATTCTTCGGATTTGCATCTGCAATACAAAAAACTATGATTTTTTACTTTTGATGTTTTTTGTTTAGAAAACTTTGTTTTTATTTATCCCTGCTATAGCTAATCTTTTTTTGAAAAAAATTGAAAAATTTTTTTAGGGGGTACCCCCATAAAAGTGGTGTTGATCGTCTTCTCTCATATTCCCTTACAACTTTTGTTTTAGCGTTGAGGGTTTAAAAGCGTTCCCAAAATCGCCTGGACATACAGGCAGATATTATACGTTTAATGTAGTAGGATTTTTAGCGAATTTTTGAAATGTAACAGCAGGTCATCGAACAACCTGTACTTTCTTAATGACAAAGATTCCATTTTTGGATATATTGTCGAGATTTTCAGACAAATCAGAAGACCCAAAAATTGTAACAGAATATGTTTTAATTACGCAATAAAAAAATTACTTGAGAATTCATATTTTTACTTTCTGACAATGGTGTAGAACTGGAACTGCTTCTCCCATGCTTGGTAGAAGGTCTTTCCAATATAGTTTCAGAATTAGCAAGTTTTTTAGCTAAATTAAGCAAAATTTATAAAATTTATTTATGTGCGCATGAATTTTTTAAATTTCGCGAAAAAGTTTGTCTCCAAAAGTGACATTGTGTCACTTTTAGAGATACTTTTTGCCCAACCCAAATTTATACAATGTTAAAATTTTCATAAATGAACATTGTAGCAATTTTTATAACTTGATGAGACAAATAAAATGTCCCTCAAATTATCCAATTTGAACATTGTTTTGGATTATTTAAACGAAAACATGAATCAGAATTTAAAAAAATGTAAAAATATTTTTAATTGTGGTAATTATTATTAAACTTACAAGAATTAGTACTAAGACCAAGGAGTTCATCAAGTGTTTGTGAATATGAAGCTCTTCTGGCAGAAGTCATTTTGTAAATATTACATTATAACTCATAAAATAATTCAATATTTTACTTTCTTATACATCCACTTAATTTTGCTTCTTGTTGGAAATTGTTGCTAGGCAACCTCATAAGATAAAGTATCAACTTTTATTTTTAGACTTGAATCTTTACAAAATATATACGATTGACATTAAAATATAAAAATCAAACAACAGACCGCTTTTTATTGAAGCGAAAACTTGCTATAGGTATCCTAAAAGTTGTAGCGATGATTCTCCCCATTCACATGAGCGACCAGTGAGCTCTCAATTCAATTACTATGAGGATTTATGCTTATTAAACTGAAATGTAAACATTTTGAAAATACCCCGCAAAAGATAACACTCTAGACACTTGTAGCACAATTTTTTTCAAAAACTTTCTTATAGTTTTATTCAGCATAAACTTCTGCTCAAAATTCTACCGAACACCGAAGCCGCCGTGCTATTTTTAAACACCTTTTCGTTTTTTCGCAAAAATGGGAATAAACAAATTTTAGTTGAATCAGGTAAAATTAAATAGCAACTCAAATCATTGAATATTCAGCAAGCTTTAAACGCTTATATCTCGGTCAGAAGGCCCTATTGGAACGAAATTCCAAAAAATTTATAATAAAGTCGGGTATGACGAACATTATGAGCCCGATTTCGGCAAAATCGGAGAGGGGACAAGTTGGGAGTATTACTTATTAGAGTATTCAGATTTTTATGTTTTATATACTCGGAAATACAGAATACTCTTATTTATCATTTTAAAAAAACAACATCGAAAATTCGGTGTCCTTGTCGAGACATACCAATTTAACTAAAGTAAAAGATCTATTTGATTGCACTGTAGTAACTAAAATTTTTACTATGCTAGACGTTGGGATGTATAAATATATGTCCTCTTAAATTTTTATTTTATAAGTTTAATTTATCTATACATGTACATAATTCGTTTAATGTATATAATTGGCAAAAATTATTCTTCAACAATGGTTCGGCATTTAATGATATTTTATTTAGTCGAGTATTATATTGAAATCTGGCCAAAATTTTTAATACTAGCTTATTAATATATTTTATTCTTTCTTCTAAAAATATTATGCTTTATTGATTAGTGAACATGCTTGTTGTAAATACAATGATCTCTCGAAAAAATCATACGTTTCAAACCTGTGCACAACTTCATGAATGAAACCCGTATAGGTGCACAGGTTTGGATTTTTTACCCGTACACAAGCGATTTTTATCCTATATCCTGCATGAGTTAAGACGTATGAAGGGCTAAAAATTTCCATGGACTGAAGTTTTTCCACGGGCTAAAATTTTTAGAAAATCAGGGAAAATCGTTGTAATACAATATGTTCAATAAATCTAACAAGTAAAGGTTCCGAACTTGACAATAACACTATTCAAAACCACTACCATAGTTTGTAAGTGCATACTTTAGTGTAAACTTTGCGAATGAAAAACCATCCACCTGATCTCAAAATTTTAAGCTACAGCCCAAAATATGATTTTTAAAGCTAAATGACGCCCCAAAAAACCCTCATAATTTTTTACTGTTAAAAGCTTTTTCAACGTTTTTTTTTGAAAAATTCGGGAAAAAATCTCTTTGAGGGGGCCAAGGTGATGTGCCCTCTCCTTCCGAAATCTCCTTCTTCTGGTTACATCACTACCAATGCAACTTATTACGAATTACAAAGTTAAGTGTTTTTTGGCCAATTTCGTAATTACCAAATTTAAAAATTACGATATAGATATCATACTTTTGATAGTTATTAAAACATCGGCCGACATCTCTATTTCGTATATTTCTCGTTCTAGATCTTTTTTGGGATCAAATCCGCTTTCCAATAAATAATCCCAATGTTGAATATAACGAACTCCTTTAAGTGCCATCGCTGGTAATGTATATGCAGTAAAATTGTTAAATATGTTAATTTCATATGATTCAACACAAGAAAATGATATTTTTTCTTCGAGATACTCATTAAATATTGTAGTTATATTCGTCTAATAATAAAATCTTATTACAGATTGATCCAAAAATAAATCATCCCTCCATAGGTCACCAGTAGGGGGGTACATCGGTCCCTCAGGATGGATGGATGAATGGCCTTTAAGGGGGGGGGCGTACATGCATACATAAACAAGGAGGGGGCTACCTCGGGGCTATATGTTGTTGACCAAAAAAAGGTCGATTTTTTTAAAAATTTATATGATGAATGAATTGGGGGGGGGGGTACATGAACCCCCATAATGGATGGATGAATGACTATAAAGGCGGAAGGTCCGAGGATGAGTGGTGAGGGGGGTACTGCCCCCCCCCCTTGGTGACCTATGGGTCCCTCTTATTCGAAAATTAACATGAAACCAGAAATCATTATAATAATAAAGAACTGGAAGGGCGAGCGGTAACGCGCTCGGAGAGAATTTTACCTTGCTCCGAGCGCTATATATTCTCCGAGAGCGATTTCCTCCGAGCTATATTTCGTCCAATTAAAAATTATCATATTTTTCAAAAATTTTAAAACGGATCCAATTTTATCTTGTAACTTCAAAAGGGTTTTTTGCTAAATTTTTTAAAGTGTTTTTTGTAACTTTTTTTGGTATTCTTTGTAAATTTTTTGGTGCCTTTTATAACCTTTTCAAATTTTTATAGGATAATTCATTATTCCTAAATTTTCAAGGCAAATTTACTTTACACCCTAAATTATTTTTAAAAGATACACTATACTCTAAATTATTCTAGGTATTTGCATTATTACCAGGCCTGTAACTACGTTAAGGCTGATCCCCTCCCGAAATCCTATTAACACAAGGGGGTCCTTAGATAGGGCAGTAAGGACACTATTGAATTTATCTTAAAATTTTTGTTGTTATTTTTTGTCTATAATGATTTTTAAAAGTTGTTTAAATAAAAAGTAAAATTTATATCAGAAAAAAGTAAATCTCTGCCAGAAAGAAGAAAATGTGGGCCAAAGGCCACAAATTATGTGCTTTTTATTAGCTTACATGAATTTGTGATGTTAAATTATCATTTAAATCTAATTCTTCCATGCATGTACAAAAATTATTTGGAATTAATGCATCAGCACAACTTCTATTCTTTGGAATATTCTGAAACAGCGAAATCCCGTTTGACAATGATTGTTTTTTAAAACCAGTATAACCATACAAGCTCATTACTTCTTTTAATGTTTCGTGGAGATCCAGATTTGTTGTTAGACGATTCTAAAAAATATTTTTAAATAATGTTAATAAGCAGTGTTGGAACATAAAACACCCCTCGCATAGTTTACACCCAGGGCCGTATCTACGTTGGGCGCCGCGCTCCCCTTAGCTGGAAAATAAAAAAAATTTCTCTTTGTTCCCCCTTATGTTTTTGCCCATAGTTTTTGGAAAATTTTTAAAAAATCATAATGGTACTCCATTATGATTTTTTACCAAAATTTTCAATTTTTTACTAAAATAGGCCATTTTTTCACNCCTCGCATAGTTTACACCCAGGGCCGTATCTACGTTGGGCGCCGCGCTCCCCTTAGCTGGAAAATAAAAAAAATTTCTCTTTGTTCCCCCTTATGTTTTTGCCCATAGTTTTTGGAAAATTTTTAAAAAATCATAATGGTACTCCATTATGATTTTTTACCAAAATTTTCAATTTTTTACTAAAATAGGCCATTTTTTCACCAAAAATGCCCAAATTTTGGCAAATATTCACCAAAAATCGTAATTTTCTGACCATTTTCAGCATAAAAGCAAGCATTTTCAAAAAATTTTTTGCCTGCGGCGGTGATTTTTTTGTTTGTTTTTATGCTGAAAATGATCAGAAAATTACGGTTTTTGTTGAATATTTGCCAAAATTTGGGCATTTTTGGTTATAAAATGGCCTATTTTTTTGGAGATTAGGCCATAAAAGATACTCCTTTTAAGTGAAGCCCTTCCTATGCCCCTGCTTGTGGCGACCGGGCAACTGGCATAAAAACATCTGGCATAACGGACAACTGACATAACGGACTATTGGCATAACGGACAACTGGTATAAAATACAACTGGTATAAAAGACAACTGGCATAATATTTTGTACGTTTTAAAATGAATTTTACATAAAAAATAATATGCCAGTTGTCCGTTATGCCAGTAGTACGTTATGTCAGTTGTCCGTTATGCCAGATGCTTTTATGCCAGTTGCCCGGTCGCCCTGCTTGTACCCCTTTTCATTTATATACATACAGAGTTTTCGTTGAATTGTTTAAATTTGTTACTATGTAATTTACGAAAACTTTCTGGAAAATAAATAGAAACAAAAGGCATTCGTTCTTCAATTCGACCAACATATGTTTGTTGTATAGGACTCTTAAAAAAATTGTAAATTAAAAATAAACAAACTTTGTTTGTAAAAATTTTTGAGCCGGAAACATCGATTTTGGGTCTATGCCAACTAGCCAACAAAAACTAAAACGCCGACTCGAAGTGCGGCGTTAAATAAATAAGGAAATAGTCTAGTGTATAATTAAAAAATTTATAACAATTTAAAAGTTACTATTCTTTGTCCATGATCACCCATAATAATTAAAATAGTATTACTCATAACACTATTATATTTCATTCTTTCAAGAGCCTCATATAGGGGTATATCATATAACTCAAGATTATTTGCACTTGCATGTGTTAGCCCTGTTAAAAAATTGAATGAAAAATGACATGCTTTTTTAAATTTCTTTGAAAAGCTAAAAATTTAAATATGTGTATGTATTTTTAAAATATGTACTTTTCCCAAATATCAATAAATTTAGGTGCAATAATTTGTCCATTTATACAACCAGATGTTGCATTTAATTTTTGATAAATATATTCATAATATGGTCTAAAAACAGTGAAGTCGTCAGAGACAGGACATCATCCTTCCCTTCCTAGATAAAAGTGATAAAAACATAAGTACAGGGTGGGACAAATGAACTCGCTCTCCACTCCCATTCTAGCTAGAACCATCGTTTTTACAAAGTGACCCAAAACTGCATCAATTAAAAGTTGTTTATTGAAGCGATTATTCAAAAATATCTGATTAATCGCTTCAACTAAACAACTTTTAATTGATGCAAGTTAAAAATTATCGTAGAACAATTCAGGTACATGTTTTCGTTGTAATACACAAAATTTCAAATCACCAATCTCACACGCAATTATCTCGAAAACGACGATTCAAAATTTACAAAGAAGTTTGTGTATTATAACGAAGAACTTGTACACAAACTCAAAATTTCAAACTCAATTTTCTCAAAAACTACAACGATTCAGAACATGCCGTAAAAACAAAATATGCTCCATTTTTATGAACTTTCTGAATATTAACAAAAATGGCAACTTTTTTTCGCTTAGACTGGTCCTTTAAAATCACATTGCCATTTTTTTAGGACACTCTGTAATCAAAAAACTATATAAAAAATCAACTTTATGAGATAACTGACGACGCAATAAAAAATGTTTTGAATTTTTAAATTACTAAGATAAGTTATACCAGTTCTTAAAATTATATTTTACCTGAGGGTTTGAATATATTTAAAAAAAAATATAACCTGTAATAATAATCAGCTGNTTTAAATTACTAAGATAAGTTATACCAGTTCTTAAAATTATATTTTACCTGAGGGTTTGAATATATTTAAAAAAAAAAATAAAACCTGTAATAATAATCAGCTGGTGGTGAACGAAATCCTTTGAATATGTTATAATTAAATAATCCAAAATTGCTAAATGCTATGTCATCATTCCATAAAGTAACACAATTATTTTCTAAAAGAAAAGTGATGTAGTGCGCTTAAGTGAGGTTTGTACAACAGTATTGTCGCCTTAACCCTCGTACATGTACATAGATGTAGCCAAGGGATAGGGGGACATTCCACTGATGTCGTAAAAAAATCCTTCTTGATCCCCCTCTTTTAATGGAGGAGGGGAATTTTCGATTTTTTCATGAAAATTTTCTAATCATAAGGGGGACTATTAAGTATTAAAAGCTTTTCTGGCCCTTCAGGCCGGATGGGGGGCATGGGCGTAGCTGGGATTTTCAAAATCTGCATTTAAAAGTTTTTAAAAGTGAAACATTCATATTCAGGTAGTTCATATATGAATTTAATATAAATTTTTTATCGAAAAATTTTTTGACCTCACTCCTTGGCTGTAGGGTCAAAAAACACTAAAATCGACAAAGTCAATTTTCCGAAAAACCTAAATTTTTTCGCGCGCTCATTTTCTCAGAAAATTTGGTATGGGGGCACCTACGTTTCGAAGGCTAAAAGTTTTTAGCTTTTTCGGAAGTTGATCTTAAAGATTTGACTAATCTAGAAAATCGATTTTTCGGGTATTTGAGATTAGTTTTTTGATTAAAAAAGATGGATCGATTTAGAATTATGTGGGCAAGTTCATTTGGTCCATCCTGTACACTACTCAAATCCTTATTTTAATAGTGTACACAAATACAACACTTCAGATAGTTTGTTATCTTTTTTACTCTTTTTTTAATATTAGCGAGTTTTGTTGGCTTTTTACCTTTTGCTTTCGTGATCAACATATTTTCTAAATATTTCATAAAATCTTCCTCAATTTGATTATAAGTTAAAATCATATCATTTGAAGATGAATTGCCAAGTCCACGTTCTTCTGATTCAAAAATTTTTCCTGCTAATAGCGGTAACAAATTTATAGCAGAATTATCTCCAATCTAATAATAATAATCATACATGGGCAAGCAGGGGTACTGGGCCCCAAAATACGAATTGGTCCCAAAGGTTACTGTCGACCAAAAAAAACGTCGACAGGCGAAAAAGTCGAAATACGAATTCGTTCTCGATTTATGAATTCGTATACGAATTTTCGCAACGAATTCAGTCTGGGCGGTTTCCCAAATACGAATTGGTCCATTAATTTTCCCCCGATACGACGAATTAGGGGGTACAGTACCCCCCCCCCCTTTGCCCATGTATGATAATAATAGAAAAGTGTAGACAGAATTATAAGTATATAAACATTACCTTTACGTGACCTTTTAAAATTATAAAATTGTTTTTGCGCAAAAAATTATATGTCAATGGCATATGCCGATAAAATTGATTCTGTGCAGTACTATCAATAACAAGAATAGAAATACTAATTTTATCGGTAGAACTATCAGGTTTTATTCTTGGTTTATGAGCAATATTAGTATAAGCATTCCGATAAACTAGGGAAATTTACAAAGAATATTATAATCTTACTTGTTGCTGAATTTCCATTGCTTTTACATTCGATTATAAATTGGTCCTTTTCAATGTATATACGTTTATTAATAGGAATCTAAATTTTTGTGTCCAGCTGATCACTCTAGGGCGAAATTTCCCAAGTTCAGAAACCCTGTGCTAGGCTCAAGTAAGGAAAGGCACTCACAAGGGATGCTAGGTTGGTGACAGAAGAAATATTTTTAAACCAATATGATCAAAAGAGCAACTCTACAACGATGGTAAAATCGAAAAAATCTTATTTTCATGATTCATGTTTTCGTTTCAATAACCAAAAACAATTGTTAAATTTGATCATTTTCGTGTCATTTTATTCTTCTTGCTGAGATATAAAAATCCCGTCTTTCTTTTTAACACTTATCAAAAGTTTTACCCCACTGGGAATCGAACCATCGGGCCTTTAACTTGCTAGATCGGACTGTCAGCTCCTTGGACCACTTGGCCATCTCGTTTAGACTTTTTTTGTATTATGAGCGGAAATGGGTTTTATTTATATTGTTTACAAGAAAGCTTGATCTCCTTTAGGAAAATCGTTTAAAAACAGATTTCTAGAATGAGGTATCAGCGAAATATAGAATGAGATTAGCGAAATGTGGTTAATGAATAAAATTAGTTTTCATCCCAATAATTTAAATTACTTATAAAAAAAATACTTCTATCCAATCACCGATTTCTTTAATATGCTTTCGCCGTGGTCGTAAAGTGCCCGAAATTTCTTTATAATAGCATTTGAAATTGGATGTTAAATTTGATAGATGAGGCTTACCCACCATAATTTCACCATTTCTGTGCTGAGTCACTAAAGGTTCATAATCAGGATTTGGGCAGTTTATAGCTCGATAATGATTTGTGTAATCTTTAATGCTTTCATCATCTAAATAAATTATGCTAAACTATCGAGAGTACACAATTCTTTGCAGAGTCAGTGTTGTCGGGACGCGCGCTAATTTGTCTTGACAGTAACAAAGGTCTCGAACTCGAAGTGTCGCGTCTCGAAAAAATGCAACTAGCGATCATCTGCGCCATAATTTGCGTCTTGACATTGTCGAGACTATTAGCGCGCATTTGTGGCCTTTTTGTAAACATAAAAGTTGTGAATTAACACGAAAACTTGCGTTTATCAAAAAATTAATAGCACCGTGAGAATCCTCGTAGTTCAATCTCTAGGACTCCTACATACATTAAGACTAGTTTTTGTTGAGGTTCAAACAATAATCGAAAAATTTTCAAAAAATCGCATCAAAAACGCCTTCGGGGAATGAGATATAAAGGAAAACAAATTTTACGTTTGTTCCAAGACTTTTACACCCTACTGATATAAACTGTTTAAACCATCAATAAACTCACCTTTAAATAGAGATGGAAACTTGCATTCATTATCAAATGGATGTCCTTCTGAATAATCTAACTTATAAATATAATCTATATCATCAACAATGTTAACACCATTTAATGTCCAATTAGTCTTAAAATCAATTATATTTTCAAAATCATTTTTTATATCTTCTTTTAAATTTTGTTTTACATAAAAAATATAAACAGTAATTAAAGGGGCAAAAGTTTTGACTAAATGAGGCAATAACTGTCAAACACATGTGTACAAACACTCCCCCCTAATTTTCTATCTTTTACGAGCGAAAAATCACTTTGGTTCCCAAGGAAAATATTTTTTATTCCCAAAAATGGGAAAAATCATCTTGCTTGATCTTGGTCCCATTTTCTGATCAACTTTTTCCTTTTATACGCAGCATATCAAACATACGCTTCCCCGGAGTGGATGTGTTAAATAAAATTTCAAATGACTAACTCTTTCCTCATCGTGTTGACTCATTTGCTCATCTATTTCGGAACTTTCATTTAAGGAAAATATATCACTTTTTAGATAGTTATTTTGCTTTGAATAAGTTTTAAACTGTTGTAAATCATTTTTTATTTGATTGGTTAGTATATTAATAATGTCAAATTCTTCTTTTGTGCAATTATTAATTATTTCATGAGATTCCAGTTTTTTCAAAAACTTATTCATTAACCGAAAACATTTTATACCACACGTATTATATATTTTTTCCATTGATGACTTTTCTATATCCGTTAATTGATAATTTAAGTGGCAATAATTTAATATGCATAAAACAAACAGTTGAAAAAATATTATTATTAGGAAAATCTGTAAATACAAATGCATTCGACAGTATTGCGGCTTCATGAATGAAAATATTCAAATTAACAAGGAAAATATCAAAATTTGAAACATATGTCAACCTAAATCATTTTTATCAGAATAACTTTTAACACTTGGATGGCCGTATTGTATATTATTGACCAGAACCAAATTGCATATTATTGACCAGAATTTCATACTGATTACGAATACGAGAAAAAATTTGAAAACAGTGCTCAATGGGGTGTCTAGGACCCTTT
This sequence comes from Acrobeloides nanus, assembly GCA_900406225.1. Lineage (NCBI taxonomy): Eukaryota > Metazoa > Nematoda > Chromadorea > Rhabditida > Cephalobidae > Acrobeloides > Acrobeloides nanus. Next base: position 12,177 of record OZJO01020035.1, read on the forward strand.
TTGATGGGCACTCACCAATTTGGATCGTTTTGGTATTTTGAACATATCTCCTCGTAGGAATTGGATTGAGAACTCGGGACTACTTCCATGAAAGCCGAGAATCTGCCCTATAACTATTATATAGACACCTAATGCAAGTTTTCGCTTCAATAAAAAGTTATTCGAAATTCTTGGAGGCATACCCGGATTGTTTGACCGGGTTTTTGACAAAGGTCGGCTATTTTGACCTGGTTACGAGGGTTTTAAGCCAGAGTGATCTTTTCAAAACATGCAGCCCAGATTCAGAGGAAAATTTTGGCATATCAGGTTTGGTAAATTAACACAGAAGTTTTTTGAGTTAAAGCTAATTTATCCTTGAAAAACGGTGATTTTTCGATATTTTAGCGTAACTAGATCCCAAGATTTATGTTAAAACTCTTTTTGCTAAAAAATGAATTATTTTACCGTCTTGGGTCATGGCCAACAATTTCTGACTATTTTTGAGCGAATATGTTAAACCTTAAAAATATAGTATTTTTTATCTGAATCTGGATCCAAAAATAAAGCTTTTCAAAATTGTTCCAAATTGGCAGAAATTGTCCGCCATGGCCAAAAATGGTATAATAGTTCATTTTTTGAGAATTAATTTAACATAAGTTTTATGGTCTTGCTACGCTAAAATATTGAAAAATCACTATTTTTCAAGAATAAATTAGCTTTAACTCAAAAAACTTCTGTGCTAACATATAAAACCCGATATACCAATATTTTCATCGGAAACTAGGCTGCATTTTTTAAGAAAAATTATTGTTTAATAAACTAACTTTATTTAAAAAAACCTAGTGGTTATAGTTACTGAAAATAAATCGAAATAACATTTACAAGTTTGCGCAAAATGCGCTAATTATATACAAATCTGGAGATTAAAACTAGACAGCATCGAATTTGGATTTATTTGTTATAATCGTGAACCCTAGGTTTTTAGCGCAATCCTCATCAGACCAGTGACCATGGGGCTTAGGCTCACCAACACATATCTAGCATACCATAACAATAGCATTATATTAGAGACCGGCACATTTATCGATTTTTACCAAAAACTTGAATCACGAAAATGTGTCGCTTTTTTTAAACAAAACATTTTTCCATCGAAATTTTCAAACCTTTTTTGGTAAAGCGCTTCAAATTATGATACTATTGAAAGTTAATCAGAGCTATTGCTTAAAATATTTAAATTTGTATGAAATAAATCTCATTTTTTGACAGAAAAATGTTTCTGAATTGGAGGTGTTTTGAATAATCGTGAGAGATCAGGTATTTTACGGCACGACAGACCACCACTGCAAGAGCGAAATGTTTTACGGCAAATCAAAGGAAATAACTCAAATCCATGTCGTGGAAGTTTTTTTGCCATCAACTTTCGATGAGAAACAATTCTCATCGAAAGTTTTAAAAAATCTGGTTCGAAAATCTTTTTCTTGAAAAAATGTCGTGAAGTACCCATGCCGTGGACCACCAGGCGGAGTCCAACTTCTAAGAATCATATCTCCTCGACTATTGAGCCGATCCATGCCGTAGGGGTGGCGTTATGTATGGGTCAATCCCTACTGTCATTCCGCATAAAAAGTTTTTTTCTCCCGTTTCTTTGAATTCCGTGGCGTAAAATACTCTGCTCTTGCCGTGGCGGTCTTCCTTGCCGTAAAATACCCAGTCTCTCAAATAAGGTGATTTTCGCCAAAAAATAAACATTCCTAATATTTTATTTTTCCTTACAATATTTGGTTTTAGAAAAAACACCCTTAACAAAGAAAAGATAAAAAAATTTCCCTGAATCAAATTTAGGCGACTTTCTTTTCAGTAACTATTCCCAGTTGATTCAAGGCGTTTTGGATTCTTTTCTAAAAATCATCTTCATAGGGTAATTTTATAAGAAATCGATTACGCGCATTGCCGAGCCGCAAAATTTTTTCAATCTTTGTAAATTCGTGCAATTGATTTCTTGCATAAAATTATGCATGAAAGATGATTTTTAGAAAAGAATTTAAATTGCCCTGAATCAACTGGAAATAGTTATTGAAGCGGAAATCACCTGAATCAGGGTCAGGGAAATTTTTTCATCCTTAAAAATGCGCACAATCGATTCCTCGTAACCTTTGAAAGCCCAAGAAAGCGTTCTTAATATTTAAGGATAATTTTTTTATTGAAAATTCAATTATAATAAATCTCCATAAATTTCTGAGCTATTTCTGAGAAAATATGTTATTTTGATGTTGATTAATAGTATTTTCCACATGTTGGAACAGGTTCCAAGTAGTTCCAACTGGATTCAGATCACCGATTGTTGATATTTGATTATGTGGTATGTGATTAATGTTAAGCAAGGAGTTCGATGTTGGCAGATCAAAGTTCTGTGGAACCATAGGAGACAAATGAGGATATCGTAAAAATAACTCCTAAAAAATTCTTTTATTATGTCATCTCACTCACAGTATTAGTAAAAAACGTTATAGCAATTTGATCAAATTCAATCAAATTATTTTAACGCATAAAATAACATACCGATGTAGATTGATGAGATATTGGGTAAACTATATTAAAATCTTCTAAGCAATCAGTTGTTAATTGTGTAGCTAGTCTAAACAAAATTTAGATTTAAGATTTAATTATATTACCCTGCATTTTCACGCGCTTTATTTGCACCTTCTTGTAATACATATTGTGCTTTTTTAATTTTACCTAAAATTAATCAAGTTAAAAATAATCCGTAATCCTTAAATATTAAACGCGCAATGCCTGTCTGTTTGTGCTATCTCCGTCACCTTAAGAGTCTGTTCGCGAGACAAATGAAGATCCTTGTGCACAGTTTGGTTTTTTGCCTATATTGATAGAGCTCAGTGAGCTGAATAATACTATGCTATTTTTTCCCACTATATCAATCTGTCATTGGAGTTATAAGGCTATGAAGTTGGAAGGTGGTCAAAACGAAAAAAATCAGCAATTTTCCTTGAATTATTGTTACTCGGGACCTGTTGCAAATGTTACAGGGATGCCAATGTACATTTTTGGTCTAAGTTATGTAGAAGAGCTCAAAGTGAACGGAATTTCAATTCCGTCTCATCACTAGAAAATACCCTATCTCGTCATTTTGAACGTTTTTATAATTGTGTACACTAATGCCTTTTTGTAAACTTACACAAACAGTCATCCATATTCGACTGATAAAAATACATTAATGTATCAACTGCTAATTCACTTTCCAAAATAAAAAATGCAATCCAATGTTTAGGATCTCTAGTAATTTTCATGTCAAGAATTTTACTTCGTTGAATTTTAAACTTATTTTCTAATAAATTTAAGAAAAAAATTGCAGGATCTTCGTTTGGACGCAAATTGTTAACATAATATAAGACTAATGCTAAAATTTAAAATTTTAAAAATACAAAAAATTAAATTCTACTTCTGTTAATAAGATCCGTTAGTGTTATAGGTGGTTTTGATTGTAATTGAGTATGCATTTTTACTCCAACTTTTTGCGTTAATGCTTCTACTAGTGTTAAAGGCTTGTCTGACATGAAATAATTAAAAAATATATAAAATCAAGAAATTATACAAATGACACCTAAAAAATTATTAATATAGCAAGACAAAAATTAATACAAATTATACATTTACAAGAGCGCAGGTCAGGTAGTATCACAAAAAATGCAAAATTTTGCATCCCTCTCATTTTAGTTGGATATGGGACCGCTATGCTGGAGGAAAGCCTGTGTCCCGATTCTAGATCATTCGAGAACAAACCCTTATCCCTCTTCTGATTGGGGGGGGGAGGGGGGGGGAAGTCCAGAGATGGGTCCATGACTCAAAACCCATTTGGGTTCCGGACCTCGGGACCCAAATGGGGTCTTTTAACTTTGACGAATTTTCCAACAATTCCACCGAAGTTGTATAGGGTGTTGCCCAAAACAGTCAGATTTTCAGTTTCAGCTCATCTGGCGTTGTCTTCTGGACAAAAAATCAGTTATTAAAGGGAAGTTGCCTGATTCAATAAAAAGCTGAGTATTGAAGCGATTTGCGACATTACAAAATTCAAAAATTGTTTGAATAGATGAATTTTTTCTCCACTAGGACAGCCTCAAATGAGCTGAGAATGAACATCCGACTATTTTGGGCTACGCATTACAAACCTACGGCGGAATTATTGGAAAATTCGAAAGTATAAAAACCCCATGAGATCCTGGATCCCGGGCCCATTAGGGTGTGAATAAATGCCGCCACCGGCATGGTTTTGGCATGTATATGGGTAAAAGCCGCCGGATAGTGCCTTTATCTCGTAGTTAACTCTTGATATAGTGGCTCCTTGAAGGGAGGGGCCACTATATCGAGAGTTGACATAGTTAAAAAAACATGTTACATGTTTAAAACATGTAACACAATTTTGACTCAGCTCTACAGAATATTCATAAGTACAAGGGGTGTCTTGGCGTTTTAATAAAGTGAATTAAAACATTCTTTCCATTATAAATTTAAGATGCAAATTTAAATAGAACTCCAATACAAATTATTATTTAATGGCATAAATTATTATTAAAAAAAGTAGAAACGGTTAGTACTTCCTTAATAGTTTGTCCCATTATCGTTTGCGCCAAACATATCCCATGATTTTTTCCACAGTTAAGTAAAGAAAAAAGGAGTATTTTTAAAGCTTAGAAAACAAGAAGACACGTTTGGCTTATTTGCCTAATTTAATATTATGAGTAGGGTTGAGAAATTACATGTAGTATTATATTTTTGTAACATTACATGTAATTACATGTCGCGTAATTTTAAAAAAATTTGTAATTTTTATTTTTTTATAAAAATTTTAAAATTTACCTAAAAAGCAGCTAAAGCATTTTATTTGATTCTATGAGACGAATAAAATGACACAAAATTATTCCATTTGAAAATAGAATTTGGTTATTGAAGCGAAAGATTGTCGTTTCAATAACCCAACTCGATCTCCAATCCAAATGGAATAATTTTAGCGTCATTTTATTCGTCTCATAGAGACGAATAATTTTGTAAAATGTAATTTTCGACCCTAATTATGAACTACCATGCTAATTACTAATTCGCCAAAATAAAAATAGGCTTCATAATAAAGTTTCGAGCTATATAGTTATGGGGTTCAAAAGTTTAGACTCTATAAAAATTTAAATGATGAAATTTATATGGGTATATATTCACTTATATAAAGAGTTGATAGCTCATCAACCACTCATTGGAAAGCTAGAAGTATGTACTGGATTTTTTTCATAGTGATTTTGTCTTGTATAATTGTTATAAATGAGCATATATGATACAATACTCCCTCTCCCCTAAACACCTCCAAGTTCTTTTTCGGAAAAATACGCTTGGAAAAATTATTAGGTTGATCGAAAAGTAACTAGGATTTTCAAGGAACTAAACTTCAAACGAGCATATCTCAGAGTGGAAAAAGTTGTATATCATGAAACTTAAGGATCTACCGTTTTTCCATATGATAAAATTTTTAAAAATGTTTTAGAAGCGAACTGACCCCAAAATTCGCATATTTGAAGCAATACAATAATAGCTCCTTATGCAAATTTTAGCACCAAGATAATAAAAAATCGATTTCTCTATGGGGAAGGCTATTTCGGATGTATTTTTTTCTACGTCATTTTTATATAACGAGCACGATGCGCGCAAAAATTTTTAGCTTAGATCACAGGAACATGCCTAAAAATTGCTTCCAAGTTGAGCATCTAATTTTGCCTTCCCCATGGAGAAATCGATTTTTTATTATTTTAATGCTAAACTTTGCATAAAAACCTATTATATGTAGTGCCTCAAATATGCGAATTTCGGGGCCAGTTTGCTTCTAAAACATTTTTAAAAATTTCGTCATATAGAAAAACAGTAGATCCCCCAGTTTCATGATGCACAACTTTTTCCACTCTGAGATATGTTCGCTTGAAGTTGAGTTCCTTGAAAATCCTAATTACTTCTAGACCAACCTAATAAAATTCAAAATATGCAACAATGTTAAATACCATATATTACAGTAAGAAGAAATTATTTATACAATAAGTTTTTATATTTCTAATTCAATTTTACTTTATCCTCATTCATTATAAGTCGAGCAGTCATTTCCTTCTAAAACTGTATATAGGAATTGAGTTTATATTCAAACCTACTAATGCTGCAAGTTCTCGTTGCGATACCAGGCCATGTTCAGTAACAAAAAAATAAAAGTGTTTATATAGAGTATTTGCATGTGGTTCCTGAAATAAATATTTATAATAAACGCAGTTACAACTATCCGGATGATTTGTAACCGGTTACGACTCATCCGGCGGTGGGATACTTGCGGACGGGACATTTGCGGACGAATACTTGCGCACGGACATTTGCGGACGGACATTTGCGGACAGATACTTGCGGACGGATATTTTCGGACGGGACATGCATTCCGGTTCTAATGCTTCCGATCGTCGGTGCAGATAGACAGACATACATTACATGTTTAATGTAGTAGGATTACAAAATCAATTTAAAAAAACTTACAGCCCCAGTTTGAACTAATTTATCGAAATGATGTATATAGACATGAACAAAAATTCGAAATAATCTGGACAATATTTTAGTGCATGTTTGGCGAAAATCATTGGGGAATGGCATAGCTAAAAATTAACTAATTGCTGTAAATAAATTTGTATATACTTATATTTGAAGGAAAAATATTTTCATCATTTATTCTAACTTCTATCCATTCCATTAATAGAGACATATATTGTGGAGCTGGTAGAGGCGTTGGTTTTTTATACTTATGTCCATCTTGCCAAAGATATTCATATCTATAATTTTTAATAAAGAAAATTTACATTATTATTTTGAGTATATAGGGTGCGGAAAAAGTTCTTGTCGCAAAACATTGGCCTAAAAAACGGCATAAACGAGTGGATTTGTGAACAAGTATAGATTTATTTTAAAGAACAGGACACAATTAACAACTTTTTCTTTGGGCTCCTGAAAAGAAAAAAGGGCTCCTGGAAAGAAAAATCGATATAGAGGGTGCAAAATGGGTAGCAGAGGGTACAAGGGTAAATGGACTAGTTTTGCCAGATTTTTTGCAGCATAAATTTTTCTTGAATTTTGGACAATTTTTTCCGACATTTTTCACCAGACAATATTTGTCGAAAAATGCCGGAAAAATATTATCCGACGAAAAACGTCTAGAAAAACTAGACAAATTTGTGTTGTTGCAAAAAAACTAATCCGTTTGCCGGTTAAAAAAGGCTACTTTGGTGTCGAATTTGCACCCTGAACGGTGCTGTCTGGACACCCTGGCTTTAAATCATTTATGGACTGATAACAAAATAAAATGGAGCTATTTTGTAATTTTTTCGAATAACTGATATAAAAGTTACCTTGGGCCACCTGACATTGTTGGACAACTTTTCGTAGTGCAAGCATCTGATATAGTTCCATAAAGCAAATTTATACGGTTGAAAAAGTCAACAGCTATAAAAATGTTTTTAAAAATCTTATATAGGGCATGTTTTTCTATCAGGCAGTAGCTGCGCAATTTTACGCAAAAGCATTCCCCCACTTTCATGAACGAACAGCAGTTTAATAGCTGCAAACAGCGCTATTTAATTTAAAACTTATAACCCCTAATTTTGACGCAATTTTTTCCATTTTTTGATCCCCGGAAAAATGTTTCAAAATTTTTCAATGCGCTCAATCGATTCCTCGCATAAAATTACCCCTAAAAGGTCACTTGTTAAAAAAATTTTAAAAATTTTCTACCCGGCCGTAAGTTGAACCCCCCCCCCTTTTAAACTGCTGTTTATTCGTGAAAGTGGAGGAATGCTCCTGCGTAAAACCGCACAGCTAATGTATGTTATAACAACAGGCCTATAATTAAAAAAATTAGGTGAATTCTTGTTGTAAACAAACTCCTAATTGTGTTTGCAATACTTTAAATGTTTACTATGTACGGCTAACCAGTCATCAAAACTTTCGTTTGGTGGTAATTTTACAGCCAATTTGAGGTCCATGCCGGAATGTAAAGTGGCTTGAGCTTGCTTATGCAAATTATATCTTAAAGTTCCTGCAGGAAATTTCTTTTTAGGCCGAAATGTCTAAAACATTTATATAAAACAAGCTTCTAAGTTTCAAGTTTGTCATTTAAATAATCTTAAAATTTAAAAAGCTCACTTTATGTTTATTCATATGTAGAAATTCAAAAAAACTTGTTGCCATTGCATCCATTATTTCAACGTTATACAATTTAATTATTATACGCAATTTTTAGTTAGATAATATACTTTATATTAAAAAATGGAACTAAATGAAAAAAGTTAATGTTAATTAATATATAATTTTTAAAATGATTTATAAATGTTTTCAAGTTTTAAACAATATTTCCCCGTTCTTCGAAAAGAGACAACTGTTCAAGAGTAGGCATAGAAAGATAAATTCTAGTGAACACTAATTTTCATGAGTGAGTAAAAGATGTATAGCAATTGAGTCAAAAACTCAATTTTCCAACGAGGATGTTGACTTATTAGATGTAAACTTATCTAACATGTAGTTGCAAGTTCATTAAAAAATTTTGCAATAGTTTTTGATTATTGTTTGACAATAACATGAATAAGAGGTTTACAGGGTGTCCCAGGATAACTTCTCAAAAAAGTCCATAACTTTTTTCTTCACATTCAAAAACAGTTAATCATGGAACTTTTTGAATAACCTAATAAATACCGGGGCCGAGCGCTAACTCACTTCTTCGAGTGTGACTCTGAGAGACGCTCCCCATTTTTGTCTTTATTATATATTTTACTCTGGAGTAAAATTTCACTTTTTACCCTATATTATTCCAGAGTAAAATATTGGGTAAAAAGTGGAAAAATTGTTTATTTCCGATTTTGATGATTTTGGTGTCAATCGTCTTCAGAGATGATCAAAACAAAATGGGAACAGAAAAGGGAACAGGCTCAAAAAGTATGCTCCCGAAGGGCTGGCAGTATAATTATTTTTTGATGACGCAAAAATGCTATTCAAGAAGGAAACTTCACTAGAGCAATATAAGTTTTAGATAAAAATATATCTTCAAAAAATCTCAAAAGTTTCCATGTAATCCCAAAGGGCAGACAAACATTACATGTTTATAGTAGGATAATTATAGAGCTGATTGTAGCGTTCGAAAACTTTGTCAACAAAATCTTAAAATATACCGATAAGGATCTATAATATACCGATAAGGTGGGGACATAAATTCGTAACGTGTTTAAAAAACAACCTTAATTCAATTTCCTCTTGTCAACCTTGAGAATTTTGGAGCTACTACGTCTGGGGGGGGGGCGCACTTAACAGGAATAAAAATGCCGAAGTAAAAATGTCAAAAAATTTTTTAACAAGTGATCCCTTAGGGGTAATTTTATGCGGGGAATCGATTGCGCGCACTCCCGAAGCATGAAAACGCTTCTTTGACCCCGATTCAGGGAAACCGGTGTATTGAAGCGAAAAACAAACATTTTCGGATTTTTATGAGAAAACGTCAATTCTTAGGCTTTTCTATGCGAGAAATCGATTGCGCGCACTCTCGAACCTTGAAAACGCTTCCTTGACCCTGATTCAGGGAAGGGATTGGTATTTTTAAGCGTAAATCTGAAAGTGCGATTTTTTAGTTTTTTACCTGAATCAGGGAGCATTTTCACGGTACGGGAGTGATCGCAATCGATTCCCCGCCTAGAAAAACCTAAGAATCGACGGTTTTCTCATAAAAATTCGAAAATATTTGATTTTCGCTTCAATACACCGATTTCCCTGAATCAGGGTCAAGGATTTTTAAGGTTCGGGAGTGCGACGCAATTTTTTCCATTTTCCCGGAAAAATTTTTCGAAATTTTTCGATGCGCTCAATCGATTCCACGCATAAAATTACCCCTAGGGGTCACTTGTTAAAAAATTTTTTGGCATTTTTATTCCTGTTAAGTGCGTCCCCCCCAGGCGTAGTAGCTCCAATGTTTTATATAGATAAAATAAAAATGAATATTACTTAAAAATTATAAGAATAGTTGAAAATCAATAAATCCAGTCGGTAATAAATTTAAAAAAGAGTGCAATTAAGAATGAAAATTGTACACTACTGTGCGCGGACGCCACTCTTCTTCGATTGAAGTCTTCTAGCCCATTTTAGGCCTGTTATAATGCCTCCACTAATGTCTGACCTTATGTCTCTCGAAAGAGAAATATAATGCATAAAAATGTATGTCCAGATGGTTATTGTATGTTATTCACTAAATCTTTACTTATTTGGAAAACATGATATAAGTTGCTTTAAAAAAAGCTTCTCTCATCTGTCGTTTTTCCGTTTTTGAAAACGGTCACGATGATAGTTTTGACTGAACTTTTGTTCAGTTATAAATAGGTGAAATGGTGTTTCTAGCTATAATTTTGAACAAAAATGGAAATTTTGCATAAAATATTAACCAAAACACCTGTCTATAATAGACCTAGCTTTCAGGCACAAAAGATTACTGTTGGCGTTTTCAAAAAAACGACAAACCATCAATTAGGGATTTGGGGTCATCCAGATATTACGTAATCATGTTGGGGGGGGGGGGGGGAAACCCCGAAAATTATTTTTTAACATCAATTTATATCCAAATTTAACATTTTTTACAGTTTAATTTTTGTAGTAACTTACAAGATAGTTCAGAAATTGCTTGTGTTACTTAATTTTCAAATATTAGTCAAGAAAATTGAAAAANATTTAACATTTTTTACAGTTTAATTTTTGTAGTAACTTACAAGATAGTTCAGAAATTGCTTGTGTTACTTAATTTTCAAATATTAGTCAAGAAAATTGAAAAATAGCAAAAAGATATCAAAATCTTTTGGCCCGTCGCGGTGCACAGTCACGCCTCGCATGATGTGATAAACTTGTAAAAAAGAGAAAAATTACACAAAATTTTGCATAATGATTATTTAAGGGTGTTTGATAATTTATTCTATACTTTTGAAGTCGCCAAAAATTGAGTTTAAATCCATTTCCGTCGCCCGAGCGCTCATTCGATAGCCAACATCACGGGTTGACATTTTTTAAATCCATCTTTTGCAATTTTGTTACGCCGTGCCTCGTGTATATGTACAGAACAAGAATATCGATTATTCTAAGTATAATTTTGGGTTTAATTGAATGAATTGAATGCTTTATGAGAATTATTTTTAAATTTAAAATATTTTTTTCATCAAAGTCTATTTCATGTTCTCTATTTTAACATCAATATTTTTGCTAACTTTTCTCTCTAGTTTCTCGTTGGATTAGCTTAGTATTTCTGGCTACATATTTCACTATGCACTCGTGTGAGCTCTTATGTCTTTCCACTCGTGTCGAGCGCGAATACACACCAACAATCGATTCTCGCCAGTAATTTTAACGACTGTAATGTCGCCTCTAATTGTATTTTATTTTTGTTGCGATACTCTTGTATTTATTAATTTTATGGTTTATAATTAGGCGGAGAGAATAGTTTTAGTAAATTTCTTATAAATTTCCTTTGTTTTCAAAAATATACAATATTGTTGTTCTCTCGTGACTAGGGTTGAGTTTAATCGATTTCTGGTAATTTTTTAAATGAATATTATAGCGATTGATCATTCATAATCATTGCTGGATCTCTTTCCATTTGATCACGTGAGCAGAGATTTTTTATCGAAATTTTTTTCAAAAAAGGGGTATCCCCATAAAAGTAATGTCGAGAAAGCCTCTGATTTTCATTAACCAAAAACGCCTTTAGGCAATTTTTATTAATCATAAAGCCTACTGGCGCTTTTCACTTGTCTAATTTTGGACAACTAAAGCTAGTTAATGAATCTTTTTCGATTAGTGAAAATTGCAAGTGAAAATCGACTAGTGAAAAATCGTCCTTAGACTAGTGAAAATNCAGGGCTTTTGCCGCCTAGACCATGACTTTTGCCGCCTAGACCATGACTTTTGCCGCCCCTTGTATTTGTTACAAAAAAAACTAAATCTGTTACAACAAAACTATTAACCCAATGGGAAAATCGTCTAGTGAAAATTTCATGTCTTCTTCTTCATGAAACTAATATCAATTTCTTCATTTGTATGATCACATGACCGACCCCTCCCTCCCCCCGTGATCATTGCTGGACCCCCCCCCCCCATTTGATCACGCGATATCGGGATGGCCCTTTTCGACTTTATCGATTTTGATCAATCGGATTCGGTTTTCAAACGTTCGGCTTCAGAAACTCTAATCCTGATTGTATTGCTTGATTTAATTAAAATTTGATTATTGAACGATTGATGAAACATTAGAAAATTTCAGAATCAGTCATTACTGATCCGAGCTCGTATCATAAGACAATGATATAGTAAATTTACCATGAATCAGCGGTTAAAATTACCATGGTAATGATTAAAAATTATCAATTATATATTACTGCTGTTTTATGATACGGACTCCGAAGTTATAACTTGAAAATTAAAAACTTCTAGTGAGGTACCCCCTCGATTTTGGTGTCACAATTCTTAGAATTTCGTCCACTCGAGCGTGGCATATTAATAGTACAGTTTGGAATTAATTTGCATACAGCAGACCAAAATGATGTTTAAAAGTTGCGAACAGTAATTTACAGCGGTGCATAGCGCCGCCGCACGTTTGTTTTGTATATTATAGTAGTTTTCGTTTCAATAACTCAAGTTTGGTATCATTTTGGTCCGCCTTGCTGCAAAAATCTAGTCCGAAAAGAAAACAGACATTACAAATTTTATATAAGAAGATTTTAGGGTAGAAAATCAAAACATTTCTCATAAGTGGAGACATAAATGAATAGGGAGGGGGGTCTAAAGGAAATTTTTGCCTTTCAGTGCCCCCTCCCCCATTTTTCGGGGCCTTCGCGGCGCAGGAGGGGGGGGGGTCGTAATTACGACCCCCTATTCAAGTATGAGTGGAGAGAAGTTATGTTAAATATTTTTTTAAATGTGATACGTTTATACTACAATGTAAAAATATCATATATATGATATATGCTCATTTTATCCTACTACATTATACGTATAATATATATGAGTTTGTCCAGACAATCTCACGATCGTTAGATTTAAAACCGGAGTGCCATTGCAAAAGTTATAAGGGACGTTGAAAGAAGACGATTGACATCAAAATCATCTCAACATATACTGAGCTTGAGACAAACAAATTTTTTACCCCTTGGGGGAGAAAGGCGAAAAAATCGATTTTTTAAAAAGTTCTTCAAATCGGCTAATTTTTGTACTCGGGAGTTTTCGTGCATGGGGAACACGAATTCGAAAGAATTTTTGAATTTTGACCGTAGGAAAGCCGCTTGGAGTCACCCTCAGAGATTCTACGAGCGCCGAAGGCGCTCGGCCGCCCAGTATTCACTTTAAATAGCAGTAAAGATACTTTTTTTATTTTATGCTTTTTTAGATAAACATGTTTAAAGAGTTCTTTTGATTATATCATTCTTCGCACGAAAATTTCTAAGAACGGCATTGAAAAACAATTTTCAAGTATTCAATTCTCAATGGCATAGTTGTGGCACTAGTTACGTAATGCTTAATCGATTTTTCGCTTTGCTTTTTGCTTACATTTTATACACATACAGCCAAATCCTAATTTTATGGCGTTAAAAGTCTTTCAAATTAAATTTATTATTAAAAAATCTTGTGTAGATAAAATTAAAAATTCTTTAAATGATACAAAATTCATTGAACACTGATTTTTCCTGTGAAAAATCTTCAGGGTTTTTTATTGTGAAAATATAGATTAGCGGCAATAAAAAGCGGGATATTGCTTAAAATATGGTCAAAATTAAAATTTACTTTTCTCAACAAAGTTGGGTCCGTTTCAAAAACGGTTTTTGATGTTTGGTACTTGAATTCATGAAGAATTAACTGCAACAAACCGTTTTTGAGATGAGTTATTCTTTATTGAGAAAATTAAATTTTTATTTTGACCATATTTTNTGTTTGGTACTTGAATTCATGAAGAATTAACTGCAACAAACCGTTTTTGAGATGAGTTATTCTTTATTGAGAAAATTAAATTTTTATTTTGACCATATTTTACATAGTGCCCCCGCTTTTTATTGTCACTAGTGTATGTAATAAAAACCCTACAAATGTTCAAATTTTAATATAATTTTTATTTTAAAAAATTTCGCCTTTATTTCTATTATATATATGTATCTTTTTAATCGTGAATTAAGTCATAAAAAATCAGTTTTATATAACCTTGCTTTTTGCAGCTTTCGCTTTGCTTTACACAATTGGAATAATTTGGTCATTATTGCCGTTTTTCCTTTATTGCTATATCGGCTCTTAATATATCAAACTGGCACATCAAAATACATATGAAACTCCAGGTTAAGTTGATTGTTGTGTTGTTGTAGTACATAAATTCTAGTTTATGAATAATTTTTCAATTATATTTTCTAATACATAGTACTTTTTTCTATATAAAAATTTTCTATATATTTCTATATAAATTGAAATATATTGGCCAGATAGAAATTTTGGCCGAAAAAATTATCTAGGGTGTTTTAGACAGGTTAGAAAATTCAAAAAATCAACGTAAAATCAGGTTTTTGATCTTTTGACAAGGTTATAATGTAANTTCTATATAAATTGAAATATATTGGCCAGATAGAAATTTTGGCCGAAAAAATTATCTAGGGTGTTTTAGACAGGTTACAAAATCAAAAAATAAACGTAAAATCGAGTTTTTGAGCTTCGGACAAGATTTTGAATTTTTTGGCAACCATTGTTTGACTCGAAATGACTTTTAAAAACTTTTCCATCGTTAATCCCACTTTATAAATTCAACTTGAAGCCCGCTCGAGCTGTTTAAGGGAGGTAAACTTTGCAGCAGCACTTCCGAAAAAAAAATTTTTTGAATTTTTGCAAAAATGGCTTTTCTAGGGGTAATTTTATGCGAAAAATTGATTGCACGCATTCTCGAAGTTTGAAAATGCTTCCTTGACCCTAATTCAGGGAAATAAAAGTGTGTTATTGTCATATTTTCGCTTCATACACACTCTGTTTTTTTGAATCAGGGTCAAGGAAGCATTTTCAAGCTTCGAGGATGCGGCAATCGATTTTTCGCATAAAATGAAAAGAAAAGTCATTTTTTCCCCTTCAATATTAGTCCCACCTCGGTTCGAATTTTCGAGTATTGTCCGTTAAAAAGTTTTTCACTTAATTTTAGTAAAACTTGTTATACATTTTTTAACGCTAATTTTTATGTAAAAGCACCTAGCAACCTTATTCAACTGTAATAAAATTTGCTTTCTAATATAAATGAAAGTTTTCAAGTTAATGATTTCAAAAATAATCGCGTAATTATTGCTTGTTTAAAATGTAAAATCATAGTTTTATTTTTTTTAAACAAATTTATGGAATACATGGATATCTACATTAGGGAATCACGGGCGCAAATAATCATAAAAACGATCAATGGATAAAAAATCAAAAATGCTGAAACCAGCGAATAAAGTGAAGGGACGACTAGTTGAGGAGGAGCACTTTGACCCAATCAAAAATCATAGGAAACCCCAGGGGTACTCTTATGATTTTTTAGGCGTTCTTCCGAGAAAAACATAAGGGGATCATTATGTGTTTTCGTGCTTTCGACGTTGGGGGGAGGGTGATCGATTACCCTCTTCTCTATAACACTGGTTGAAATCAAGATTTAAAATTTTTGACATTAAAAAATGAGCGACGGGATAGGACAAGGGCAAATAATAATCTCTTTCTATAACTCTACTAGTATGTATTTTTTATTTTAAATGGTTAGTTTATCTATTATTTAAAAAATTTAAGTTTAAACTATCCTTGCTTACTATCTTGAATCGTGATCTTATATCGAATATTATAAATCTATATTTTTATGTTTGTAATTAAATTTGTTTAAGGAAGTAAAAGTGAAGGACATTACTCTTTATCAACAATTTCAATACCGCCTTCTTCATCGCAAGCATCTACGATCAGCACCATCTTTCGGGATACCAAAAATCACTTGAACAGTTTTCTTGATAGTGTATCACAGGTTTAATTTTGTTTAAATAAATCAACGAAATTATTTTAACACTTTTAGTGGTTAGGCACAGCAGATACTCGCACTGAATCGGACATTGTAACACTCGATAGCTGCAATAGTAACTATCAGGACGCTTATAGTAGAGAGTAATTTGCTTTTAGTTTATTACAATTTGAAAAATATTTTCAGGCTAATGATTCCATCAACATCATCGCTCAATAATACAAATGCTTTTAATGAATTGGAGCTCAACGATACAAAACTTAAAATATTAAAGCGTTATGCAAATGTCAAAGTTATAGGATCAGGAGCGCAGGGTTTAGTATTGTAAGTTTTTATAAATTATGCGCTCAAAACTATAGATCACTCATTTATTAAAGGGGGATATGGTGATTTTTTTCACGGACCAAGATTCTCACGCATAAAAATTGATTTTTTTACTCCCAAAATAATTTTTTGACGAAAGCGATGTTCTAAAAAATTGTTTTTCGTAAAATTTGCATTTAAATGACCCCTCAATGGTTTTTTTGAATGTGAATAAAAAGTTATGCTCAGCGGCATCGATTAACTATTAGACCTGATAGATAATAATATAGAAAAATATTTAATATAAATGTTAAAAAAGATTTTTAATTTTAGAGGAGCTTTTGACAAAGTATCTCAACAAGAAGTGGCAATAAAAAAGCTTACTAGACCATTTTCAAATGTCACTCATGCAAAAAGGGCTTATCGGGAGTTTGTTCTTATGAACTTGGTTAATCATCGTAATGTAATTTTTTGTTTATATCTTTTGGTATTGCTCAAGAGTCTTCAGAAACATCTCTTCTTATCCACTCCGAGCGCGGTAGCGCTCGGTCTCCCAGTACTTAGTATACAATAAAAACTTGAGTTCGGTGTAATTGAAGTTTACTCCAATTGATTTTTCAGACATTAAAAACATAGTTCTAAAACTATCTGTAAAAAAATGAATTTCTTGAGCTAAAAATAATAAACCGACCGATTACATAAATCGATATTTATAAATTTTTAGATTATAAAATTACTGAATGCTTATACTCCACAGAAAACATTGGATGAATTTACAGATTTATATTTAGTAATGGAGCACATGGTATACTGCTATATCTAACTTAAAAAGATTTCTTTTAAGGATGCAAATCTTTGTCAAGTTATACAAATGGAATTGGACCACGAACGAATGTCGTTTTTATTATATCAAATGTTATGTGGAATTAACCATTTACATAAAGCAGGGATTATACATCGGGTAATAAAAATATTACAAAAAGTTGTAAGTAGACAGTATTGTAAGAATAATTTTAGGACCTAAAGCCGAGCAACATCGTTGTAAATTATCAATGTCAATTAAAAATACTTGATTTTGGGCTTGCAAGAAATACGGGTGAAACTGTTATGATGACTCCATATGTTGTGACTCGATATTATAGAGCTCCTGAAGTTATCCTGGGAATTGGATATAGCGCTAATGGTAAAATATTTATTGAAATATTATAATGATTATTATTTAAAGTGGATGTATGGTCAATAGGGTGCATCTTTGCTGAATTAATACGCGGAAAAGTGTTGTTCCCTGGTACAGATCATATTGATCAGTGGACAAAAATTGTCGAAATTCTTGGAACACCCGGCCAAGAATTTACATGCCGTTTGCAAAGTACGGTCAGAACTTATGTTGAAAATCGTCAAAGATGTGCGGCCAGATCTTGGGAAGTTTTATTTCCGGATAGTATGTTTCCTCCGATGGTCGAAAGCAGACTTTCTGGTAACTTTATTTAAAATTTAAAAAAAAACGAATTAATTTAGCACCAACTGCCAGAGATTTATTATCAAGAATGTTAGTCATAGATCCAAATCATAGAATTTCTGTCGAAGATGCATTAAAACACCCTTATGTTTGTTTATGGTATGACCCAGTTGAAGTTGATGCTCCTGCTCCAGGAAAATATGATAGCGGGGTTGAATTGCATGAACATACAGTTGATGAATGGAAAGGTGATTGATATTTTTATTTGTAATAATATTTATAATCTTTAGACTTAATATTTACCGAAATCAAACAGTTTGAATCAACTCATGATATACATGGAGTTAACCAGCAAGAAGGTATTTCTTATAATTTTGTTTAACCGGCTGATGAGGAGATCTCCTCATAAATAAATTTTTTATTATTATTAGGAGATCCCCATATAAATTTTTTTGCTATTTTTCAAATAAAAATTTCCTTTTCTGAGCATTTTCAGCTTAAAAGCGCGCATTTTTCAAAAAAATTTTTGCCTATGGCAAAGTTTTTGCTAAATTCCAAATAGTTTTTGTTTGGTGACCTTTTTTGGTCATCGTCCAGAGCCCCCCCCCCCCGCACACATACTGCTGTCTATGCCTAAGAGTATCTGATTTTCTTATTTCTACAAATCGGTAAAGCAGTAAATTAGGGATTTCAAAGGTGGTAAAAAAATTTTTACAGCCTCATAACGAAGTTGTAAACATCCCCATAAATGATAGATTAATTTTTAGCCTCAAATGGACTTGAACATTCCAATATGGACCTTCAATAACTTTTAATATTGTAATTTAATTTATTATAATTATTTGTGCCTATTTTATTAAATATTTTAATTATTAACTGTTTAAAAAAATAAAATATAGAGAACATAAAATAAAAAACTTTATAATATCAAAATATATATCATAAATATCAAATATTAGCCCAACGTTTTCTACAAACAGCAAAATAGCATATAACACCTCGCATACAACACACATANTATTATAATTATTTGTGCCTATTTTATTAAATATTTTAATTATTAACTGTTTAAAAAAATAAAATATAGAGAACATATAATAAAAAACTTTATAATATCAAAATATATATCATAAATATCAAATATTAGCCCAACGTTTTCTACAAACAGCAAAATAGCATATAACACCTCGCATACAACACACATACACAATATAGCCTCTCACTCCCCTTCTCGCATCTCTCCCTCTCTTTCCTACCTCCACCTTCATGTCCCACCTCTCATGCCTCTCACCCCCTCCCAACCGTATCTCTCTCTCCCTCCACTGAAAGTGCAGTAACTCTTTTCCTATTTTTTCAACTCCCCCTCCCCTCATTTCCCTTTCCACCCTCATCTCCTCCTCCTCCACAAAAGATAAGGAGGATCGTTAGAAAAATTTTCATTTTTTCAGATTTGGGGGAACCACTCAGGATTCCCCCTGGCTACGCCACTGCTTCCCATCTCCTCTTTCTCAAACAACAAATTTCAAACAACTCCAAATCCTTCAAAACCTTCACTAAACACCCCCTAAAATTACCACAAACAACTCTATAGCTACCACCCTCTAAACCTTCATCATAATTCCCGATAACAGCGAGACACACACACGCGTACACTCACAACCAACGTACTATAAGAGATGGGATGGGGGTTGGAGGAGGATTAAACCATTTGAACCCTTGGACAAATTAACTAAAGGACAAATGAACCCGGGTACAACTGAACCCGAACTATTAAACCCAGGACAATTGAACCCAGAGACAACTGAACACAGGGACAATTGAACCTGGGCAACTGAACCCGGACTACTGAACTCAGGGTAACTGAACCCAGAGTGACTGAATCCAGAAACAACTGAATTTGGTTAATTGAATACAGAGCAACTCAACGCATTACAAATGGATATATTTTTTCCTATTAACTTGTTGTAGTAGCTAAGGAACTGGAACGCAGACGATGCTCTAGTGGTTCTGCCACTAGAGCTCATGGATTAATCATGGGCTAAGCTCATGGACAACGTTTTTCAGGTACGATTTACTCAAAAGATTGAGTGTCGGATGCAGCTACGAATGCCCAAATATAGAACTTTTGGAGTTATAACGTAACTAAAAAAAGGCTTTTGTACCTTTTATCTTGTAACTTCAAAAGGGGTTTTTAACCGTTGCTTAGTTCCGGAACCGGA
>OZJO01020037.1:0-22841 GCA_900406225.1 Acrobeloides nanus
TTTTTTGCACAAAAAAGTTGTGCAAAAAATTAAGCTCCAAGCGGGATTCGAACCCGTGACCCTTTTGTTTTTCGACAGCTTTTTTGACAACTTTTTTGACAACTTTTCGACAACTTTTTTGACATGCTTGAACGCAGCCTTATCAAAAATGCACTAGTGTTATATACTTTTTGTGGAGAGGACTGACCCCCCCCCCCAACATGATAACGTATTATCTGGATGACCCCTAAAACATCTTTGGACTAATGAAAATTGCCTAAAAACGTTTTTTCAGATGGTGAAAATGACCTAGAATGTTTTTGGACTAATGAAAATCGTCTATAAAGCTTTTTAGCTAATAAAAATCGTCTAAAGATGTTTTTTCGGAGTGGGGGAACCCCTGGCTCACGTTCATAAATAAATGGTCTGTGTGGTGAAGAGATGGGAGGAGGGAGGCAATGATGGACATTCCTTCGGAGGGGTGTCCCTGGAAACTCCCCTACCAACCGTAAGTGAGTTTCCAACCCTCCTCCACGATCCGAAAGCCCGAACAAACTTTAAAACTTTATTACAGTCACAAGGACTGTGTAAAATAAGATATAACAGGTACAGTAAATATAGTCAAAACACAATATGATAAAATCTAATCAGAAAAAACAAACAACAATGAATTCATATTTTTGGCCCCAAAATAAGGATACTCTTATGAATTTTTATGGGATAAAAAGGTGCAAGGTCTTCCTCCTCATCCCTACGACTAATATATAAGAATGAAAATATTGGCAATATAACTTTTCGTACAATTTTGATTCGTAAGATACTTTTGTACGGTACTTTTCGTACAAACTTTTATTGCTTGATTATCAATAAAATCCGTTTTGGTTTAAATTTTTCGTATCAATAAACGGATTTTATTGATAGTCAGGTAACGAAAGGTTCGTACGAAACACAATTGTACGAAAAGTTATACTGATAAAATATTCTCAAATTGAATTGCTGCATCGAAAATTTTTCAGAGATTTATTTACAATAAATATCTGTACAATAAATACAACAAATTAACTCGAGCAAACAACACTTCCAGTTAGCCTATGTGTTGCCATTTCATAAGTACCTATGTAGTGGGTGATTGCAGCCATAACTACTAGTAAGTGAAACAATTGATGGGATTGCATCTAAATAACAATATACAGCTTTTGACAATAGATATTTAAAAAAATACCCAAATGTCACATTTTCCAGGAAAGAATCTTTCTGGGACTCGAGTCGCATATAAAACAGCTCCGAAAATATACAACAACGCCATTGTTACCAACAAGTCAAAGCGATCATGGGTGATTCTATGGAGACCATTTGTATACAAGTAATGTATTGCTGGAAAGACGGCTAAAAAATCAAATTGTTAAGTCTCCTCACATAGTTCATCGCCGGCATTTTTATATGCTCACCAAGTCGAATAGAAGGACACCAAAATGATCAAAATTGATAATTGTTTTGGATTATTGAAACGAAAACATGAATCAGGGTTTTCGTTTCAATAACCAAAAGCAATTTTCAAATTGGATAATTTTGGTGTCATTTTATTCGTCTTGACGAGTTATAAAAAATGCCATCTTTCTTTTTAAAAATTAAAAAGACAAATAAGTTAAAAATAGATGGATGCTAGGGGGGACTTGAACGTCGATTTCATGCGCTTAGGCCTAGGTCTAAGGCTTAGGCCTGCGATAACTCCTTGAGGAGAACCCCAAATGGAAGAAAGGGGAGAAACTTTGAATGCAAATAAAGTCCCTTACCACTTAACCCCATCAAAACAAAGACCGTTGCTCTTAAAGGCCGATATTTATGCTGCAAAAATTTTGGACTAAATGACATATAAATCACAGCCGCACCAAAGGCAACAATCATTGAAATATACAAAATTTTCGGCACAATTTGACAATAAAACGAGTAGTAAATCCAAGGGATAAATGACCCGACTATAAGTACTGAGATGCCAAGATAGTCTAATCTAAATTGGATATAAGCCTGGGAGCTACTACACAATAGAGAGGAGGCTACCCACGTGAAAAATTTTTTCGAAATTTTTTCTGGAATTTTCTAGAAATGACAATCTAGGGGTAAAAAAATGCGAGGGTATCTAAATTTGATAATTTCGAAGCAAAAAAACGGCAGTATAACTTTTCGTACAAATATTTTTCGTACGGCACTTTTCGTACAACACATTTTTCGTACGACACTTTTCGTACGGGTACTTTTCATACGGTACTTTTCGTACAGGTACTTTTCGCGCAATTATTTTTCGTTAAAGTCACCGGCCCCGGGGCCTAGGCCCCTTTTTCGACCCCTGCTACGAAGAGTACTTGTACGAAAAGTCCGTATTCAGATTCCCGCATTTTTAACCCTAGAGGTGTCATTTCTAGAAAATCCCAGAAAAAATTTTTCACGTGGGTTGTGTATTAGCTCCCAAGCTTGATTAGAGATAGTAAATTTTCCCTTACTTTCTAAACATTAAAAATACTTCAGCTGAATGACAGCTACATGTATGAAAAAGTGTTGATAAACCAAGGCATAAAATTGCGCTCACGAAGAATAATAGGAATATAAGTTTGTCATAAAGCTTCACATGGCTGTCTGAGTGAGTTACCAAAAAGTATCCGGCTATAAAAATAAACGCCACGCATCCTAAAATTTCAAATAAAAAATGGCGAAAAAAGGTTAAAGGACAGTCCAGTAGAAAAAAAGTTGCCATTTTTGTTGATATTCGGAAAGTTCATGAAAAATAAAACTTTTCTTGTTTTTACGGCATGTTCTGAAACGCTGTAGTTTTCGAGAAAATTGCGTTTGAAATTTTGAATTTGTGCACATGTTTTCGTTATAATACACAAACTTTTTTGAATTTTTAATCGATTTTTGCATTAATTTTTTAAATTTTCATAAAATGAACATTATAGCAATTTTTATAGCTAAATAAGACAAACAAAGTGACACCAAAATTATCCAATTTGAACATTGTTTTGGGGAAAATTCGAAAAAATTGAAAAATACGAAATTTTCACTTTTTGACGACTTTAGTCCTAATGTTTTTCATGACTAGCTTTACGAAAAATGTCGGCTACTTGGCGAAGTGGATAAGGAAACCGCTCGTTCGATCTAGCAAGTTAAGTAACGTTGGGCCCAGGGGTTTAATCCCACTAGAGAAAATTTTTGATCTACAAAAAACTTTTCTTGGAGCAAAAAATTTTTGCTCCATTCTTTGTAAGGAAAGTTTGTTTATATATCGAAATTTTCGCCTTAGTAGGATAGAGCCTGTGGGTCCAACGTTGCTTAACTTGCCAGATCGGACGACCGACTTCCTTATCCACTTCACCAAGTAGCCGACATTTTTCGTAAAGTTGAAAAACGTTATAAACGCTTTTTTGAATAGTTTACCTATTAAATGGGACCAAATATTGCCAGTTTCCGAATGCATTTTAAAAACGCTTTTAAAACAAGCAAGATAATTTTCCAGCGGAGGTCTATGCCCAGACTTTAAATATTCATTGTCTCTAAGCCATTCTGGTAGCATGTCAAAATCCAGTACTTTCCAATGAGTTTCTTGTTTCTGAAAATTTTGAATTTTCGCGTCAATACAAACTTTGATTGATTTAGGGACGAATTTTCACTGAGTTCATGTTTTCTTTGTAATACACAGATTTCAAAGATTGCCAAGCCTAAGCTTAAGCCTAAGTCCAAGCCTCGCAAAAATGCGATTTTTGCAAGACTGTTCGCTTCAATACATAGACCTTCCCTTAATTTTTTCGCTTTTTGAGTTTTTTCGCTTTAAAAATGTTAAATTCGGCCCTGCATGTTTTTACCTCCTAGAGGGGTCATTTCCAGAAAAATTTTCGCGTGAGTGGCCCCCTATTGTGAAGTAGCTCCATAATTTTTTGAGAAGATTGGTAGAGTAGTAACTAACTTCTTTTACAATATGTCCAGCATTATCCAAATGTATATTTTCTTTTATTATATCAACCTAAATTTTTTATTTAAAGGGGGTAAGAATCGTGACTGCATCTTTGTCAGAAAATTTTCTGTCAGAAAACCCCTAGAAAGTGACTTTCTAGGGGTAATTTTATGCAAGAATCGATTGCGCGCATCGAAAAATTCTAAAAAATTTTCCCGGGGTCAAAAAATCGAAAAAATGCGTTAAAATTAGGGGTTATAAGTTTTAACCCCAACAAAATCATTTTTAGGGGTCATTTTATGCGAGAAATCGGTTGCAAACATTTTCAGCGCGCGAAAGCACTCCTAAGCATTCGAAAATCGAATTTTTTGTCGTAAAATCAAAAACTTGATCAGAAAATAGTCAAAAATTTGGTCAAAGTTCATCTCCATTATCGCTAAAATTCGATTTTCGAGTGCTTAGGAGTGGTTTTTGCGCGTTGAAAATGTTTGCAACCGATTCCTCGCCAAAAATAACCTCTAAAAATGATTTTGTTGGGGTTAAAACTTATAACCCCTAATTTGGACGCAACTTTTTCCATTTTTTGACCCTCGGAAAATTTTTTCAGAATTTTTCGATGTGCGCAATCGATTCCTCGCATAAACTTACCCCTAGAAAGTCACTTTCTAGAGGTTTTCTGACAGGAAAAATTTTCTGACAGAGATGCAGTCACGATTCTTACCCCCCTCCCCTTTAAAAAAATCAATTTGTATCGAAATAAAAAATTACCTCTATTTCATTACTATTTCGATCCAAAGCAATTCTCTTTTTAATACTCGTTTCTTCAAATAATGCCATTTATTTCTTAGTTTTTAAATATTTTCCTAAAAAAAAAAATATATATGTTACGGAAAAATCTGATTTTCCCGGGAAAAGGCTTAGCCTTAGACTTAACCTTAGGCTGACTTAGTTTTAAGCTAAGGCTTAGCCTTATGCTTAGCCTTATGCTTAGCCTTAGACTTAATCTTAGGCGTAGACTTATGTTTAGGCTTAGACTAGGATTTAATCTTAACCTTGAGCTAAGTCTATGCTAAGCCTTTTCCAAGGAAAATTTGAGCGGATCAAATTTTCCAAAAAAACAGATTTTCCCGTAACATATATATAATACAGTGCGTCTCACGTACATTCATACCCTAAACTTGTGATCATATCTCGGACGAATAAAAAGATTTTTCGATAGGATTTTTTAGGTGATAGCTAATGGAAAGTTGAACAAATCTTGTAAAAAATTTTGAAATTCGCATATTTGAACATTTTTATTTTTCACTTGGAAGTTTTCAAAGTCAATTTTCTTCACCTTAACAAAATGCTAGAAATTTAATTTTTTAAATGAGAATACAGAGCTTTAGTCCCTCTAATACATGTAAAAAACCGCATATAAAATTATTTAACAGTGGCGAGATATTTGACGTTGAAGTTGATAGTCAAAAAATGAGGCAAAAACAAAATGACGCATTAACTTGTGGTGATGGTGTAGCAGACCAAAAAATGGGAAGAATCATCAAAAACCATAAGGGAGGACCTTTATGTGAATTTTCAGCCGGCAAAAACAAAGGGGGAACCATTAGGAAAAGTTTTTCATTTTTCAAGTTTGGGAGAATTACCCGGAGGTCTCTCCCCCTAGCTACGCCACTGGCACAATTGGCTCTAAGATGATTCAAACCGGATTATTCAAAACAGACATGATAAATATGCGAATTCAACGTGACAAATATGAGAATTCAATATGAAAAATATGCGAATTTCGGGTGAGAGACTTTTGCGCACCGACATTTGCGCATTTGCACAATGAAGCATGAGCTAACTTTTACACCGGTTTTCTTACAATAATGTGAACTTGTTTGTAGGCAGTTTTATAAAATTCGGGGCGCAAATGTCGGTGCGCAAATGTCCGGTGCGCAAATATCGGTGCGCAAATATCGATGCGCAAATATCGGTGCGCAAAAGTCTCTCACCCCGAATTTCGTGTTAAATCTGTAACGAAAAATCCGCTCTGAATCACCCTAGATCCAAAAAAATCACCCTAGATATGCACTAATAACTATAACAAGAGAAAGAAAATGAATTTGTTCATTGAAAAAAAAACTTCCGATTTTTCCAGACACATTTCAGAACAACAAAATATAGAGAAAGGATCTCTGATTGTGTGGAAAACACGTGGACAAAACAAATAGAAATGCTAAAGCAAGTCATTTGACAGTGATGCGCGGATTTTGGTGTCTGGTCATTGGATGCACATTGACTGTCCTTTGTTATCAGAAGAAATCAATGGTTTTAAGAAAAAGCATGAAAACGCTTCCTTGGCCCTAATTCAGGAAATGGAGTTGGTGTATTGAAGCGAAAATCTTTCTTTTTCACTCGTACACCAAGTCCATTCCCTGAATCAGGGTCAAGATAATTTTTTCATGCTAGGAAAATGTACGTAATCAATTAAAAAAATCGGTCAAAAATTGAAAAATTCGTCAGAAATTGAAAAATACGAAAAAATTGAAAATTCGTCAAAAATAAGAAAGTTGAAAAATGATCAAAAATCGAACAATTCGAAAAAATTCGTCAAAAATTGAAAATTCTTCAAAAATTGGATACTTTCAGGATGAAAATAGAAAATTTTTCGATTTTCGCGTCAATACACCAATTCCATTCCCTGAATCAGGGTCAAAGAAACGTTTTCATGCTTAGAAAATATGCGTAAACGATTCTCCCCCATAAAATTACCGTAATATGGATCATTTTTAGTAAAAAGAATTTTCCGGTCCCAAACAATTGTTTCGGGCCCCAAAAATCAAACAAATATGCGCTTTTTTGACCCTATATTAAGACGTAAAATTTTCGAAAAATCCAAATAACTCTGTTTATATACACACAGATTTTCCTCCATGCATACAACGTAGTTTGTAGTGCCACTCTCTTCCTGGGCAAAGTTCACAACAATCAAAGAACTTGTTACAATTTATAAAAATGTATGAATCATTCACTTATGTCTAAAGTGTGAACTCCTGCTCCACTTTGTAGTGGAGCAGGAGTTCACACTTTGGACCCAATGGGTTTCTGCAAATTTTCTTATGGATGATTTCAAGGCGAAAATAGAAAATTTCGCGTCAATACACCTAATCCATTCCCTGAATCAGGGTCAAGGAAAAAATATAAAAAATCGAAAAAATTTTTACTAGTCTGGTTAACGTTAGGATGAGTCTATTTTTTGTCATCCATTTCCCCTCTCAATTTGGAGGAAACATATTGTACCAAAGCGCACAAAAAATGGAAATAAGTTGATACAACGTGGCACAATCGGTAGCGATACAGACCATCAGTTTGATGGCCCGGGTTCGAATCTCACCTGCGACTTATTATTTTTAACTCTTTTGCAGGTTTATTTTTTTTAGAGAAGGTCGGCATTTTTTATAACTCTCCAAGACAAATAAAATGATACTAGAATTATCCAATTTAAAATTATTTTGGATTATTGAAACGAAAACCCTGATTCATGTTTTTTTCAATAATGCAAAACAATCTTCAAAATGGATAATTTTGATTCATTTTATCCATTTTAGCGAGTTAATGTCGCCAATCGACTCAGCTCACCGAGCGCTTCAAAACGAGTACCATATCATGGGGGTTTTGAGGAGGTTTTCCCCATGGCCGAGTGGCTAACGCGCTTGACCTTCACTCAAAGAGCCCGGGTTCAATTCCGCGCCAAAAAGTCATTTTTTTATTTTGTTGTTAAAAGTCATAAAAATTTTTGCATATCCATATTTTTATGCGGGGAACACGATGGTGCTATTATTTTTCTGTGAAAATTTTTGGAAAAATTAGAAAAATCGAAAAATAACTTTTTTGAGATTGAACCGTCTTTACTTATTTTGGATTGTCGTGCCCAATATCAGCTGTTTGTAGCTATCAATCCAAGAGCTACGAAAAATTTGATTTGTCTGTGATTTGTAAATACAGACAATGAAACAAGTGATGGACTGATCAATTCCTTTGTGGTGCCATAATATAAAAAAGGCCGTGATAAAACGCAGCTGTACTTTATTCCACTTTATTTTAAAATTTAATAAAATTTTCAAGTTTATGAATCTTTTTATCATTTCCTGTTTAATGGACCAGTCTACTCGGGAAAAAACGCTATGAAAAAGTTATAGATTCGGAAAGCTCATGAAAAATGGAGCATTTTTTGTTTTTACGGCATGTTCTGAATCGTTGTAGTTTTTGAGAGAATTGCGTTAGAAACTGTTCATGTTTTCGTTGTAATACACAAATTTTTGAAAAGAGTACTGTTTTTTAATCTAAAGGTGTAGGAGGTAATCTCTGAATCGTTATCGTTGCCGAGAGAATCGCGTTTAAAGTTGACGATTTTTGGAAAAATCTGTGCATTACAACGAAAACATGAACGCAGTGAAAGTTCGTCCCTGAGTCAATCAAAGTTGTGTATTGATGCGAAAATTAAAAACAATTTTCATTTTTTATCGACTTACGAAAACTGCCAAAAAAATTGAATTTTTTTTCAAAATCGAATTTTGCTCAAAATTGAATTTTTTTCTCAAAATCGAGTTTTTGCTCAAAATTGAAAATTTTTTTAATTTTCGTGTCAAAACACAACTTTTATTGATTCAGGGACGAATTTTCACTGCGTTCATGTTTTCGCTGTAATACACAGATTCTTTCAAAAATCGCCAACTTCAAACACAATTTTCTCAAAAACTACAACGATTCAGAACATGACGTAAAAACAACAAATGCTCCATGTTTCATCAACTTTTCGAATATGTAACTTTTTCATAGTATTTTTTCCGAGTGAACTAGTCCTTTAAATAAAAATTTTTTATGTGTTGAACAAACCGCACAAAATTTAGGATTATAACGAATTTACGCAGGTTCTTAATCATGGCTTAAAATTTTTTTCCCTGAAATTACACGGATTAACTTTTGATAAGTATAGACGGTGTTCAAGGAAACAATGCTGAGAAGGCAAATTTTTCTTGATCAAACAACTTATATTTATGGAAAAGAAGTTGAAGTAGGTTATTGTTGGACTATTTTTTTGCAAGACTTCAAATAATTCGCGCGTTTTTTCGTCAAACTTCGAAGACTTATCTCTCATCTATTAGCATCTGCACTTTTATCTCAATTTTTATTTAAAATTTTTTTGTAATTTCTAGACAAAATAATTTAATCTTCCTTATGATCGAGACCTACACGGATACAAAAATTTAATCTCCCCCAGATTTTTTCGATAATCGATGGATTAAATTTTTTACCCAAAATTTTGGTTATAAATCTTCAAAAGTATTTTGAGAAGTACTAGTTAAACATGGTTGAGGAGACGGGTGTTAGGCAAAGATTAGTTTTTGATGAAAATATTGTTAAAAATGGAGAGGCAGTTGAGGTTGGTTTTTTATATGTAGTTTTCAAGGACCAGTCCACTCGTTAAAAACACTATGAAAAAATTATTTATTCAAAAAGTTAATGAAAAATGGAGCATTTTTTGTTTTTACGGCATATTTTGAATCGTTGTAGTTTTTGAGATAATTGCGTGTGAAGTTGGCGGTTTTTGAAATCTGTGTATTACAACGAAAACATGAAAATTCGTCCCTGAATCAATAAAAGTTGTGCGTATTGACGCGAAAATTTATCAAAATTTTTCGTCTCTCATCGACTTACGAAAACTGGCAAAAAATTTTTTGAATTTTCGCGTCAACACATAACTTTGATTGATTCACGGACGAATTTTCACTGCGTTCATATTTTCGTTGTAATACACAGATTTTTTCACAAATCGCCAACTTCAAACGCGATTCTCTCGGCAATGATAACGATTCAGAAGATACCGTAAAAACAAAAAATGGTTCATTTTTCATTAACTTTCCGAATTTATAACTTTTTCATAGTGTTTTTTTCAAGTGGACTGGTCCTTTAATGCAAACAGCCCAAAAAATCTGAACGTAAGTAACGCAGTATACTCTGCAATCTATAGATTGTGGATTAGGGTGAACGCTAGCAGTCTCGAAACGTAATTTGAGGCGCTAGCCGTCTCGAAAATCAACTATTACCGTCTCAAATTTCAACTTTACTCGTTTCGAGACGCCGTCTCGAAACGTGTTGAATGTGTCTGAACATTGACACGAAAACCCTGAATTTTACATTTTTTAAACAATATGCTTAATTATTAGATGTATTTGTAAAAAGAAAGACGGCATTCTTTATAGCTCAACGAGGCGAACAAAACGACACCAAATTTATCGAATTTGATAATTGTTTTGGGTTATTGAAACGAAAACCCTGAATCAGAGTTTTCGTTTCAATAACCCAAAACAATTATCAAATTCGATAAATTTGGTGCCGTTTTATTCGCCTCATCGAGCTATAACGAATGCCTTCTTTCTTTTTTTTAATACACCCAATAATTAAGTGTATTAAAGAAATGTAAAAAGTTTAAATTTAGATAAATAACAACGAAGAAACTACTTGCCCGAATAAAAATGGACTTCACAAAGTTAGTTAGTCTTTATTTTTAGTTGATAAAAATACAAAAAATTAGGAGCACCAATCAATTTGGGAAGTATTGGATTATGAAAATCTTCCAGAATGGCTCCGTGACAACGAATATTTGAAGTCGAACCATAGACCTATAGTTCAAAATTATGCGGCTTGCTTTCGAAGCATTTTCAAATTACACTCGGAAACTGGGAATATTTGGACTCATCTAATAGGTAGAATTTATTTAAAAACAATAAAAATCAACAATGACAAAAATTTGATCATAAAAATATATGAGTGGCGTAGGCAAGGGACAGGGAGCAGGTATCCCCCCTCCCTTAGTGGGAGTGGCGTAGGCAAGGATGCAGGTACCTCCTAGTGGGCCAAAAATTAAAAAAATTCTTACACATAAGGGTCCCCCAACAATACTATTTGCGCTTGACAAAATATTCAAAAAATAAATTATGCGAATTTGACACCAATTCTTTTAGGCTGCCTTATATTTGTGGCCATAGCAGCATATTTTTGGGTGAATACAGAAGGTCATGTTTCACTTCACGACAAACTTGTTTTTCTGGCATTTTTCGCAAGTGCCATTTTATGTCTTGGCCTATCGACTCTTTTCCATACAGTTTGCTGTCACTCGGCAGAAGTGTTCGTACTCTTTAGAAAGTATTGATTTTTCAAATTTTGTCTACCATTTAAAGGAGCAATCGGGTCGGAAAAAAGTTGCCATTTTTATTGATATTATGAAAATTCATGAAAAATAAAGCATTTTGTTTTTACAGTAAATTCTGAATCGTTTCCGTTGTCGAGAAAATTTCGTGTCAAATAAAACGATACGAATGATACAATGTATAGCAAAGTGCGAAATGGCGCCAACTGCACGCATAAGGTCGAGAGTTCAATCCCGCGCGGAGCCATTTCTTTTTGCAGTTTCCAAAATTGATAAAAAAAAATTTGCCTAGGGGTATTTTTAGCCCAAAAACACGAATTTGATGTTTTTATTACTCCAAAACCTCCAAAAATCGACTCTTTTCTTTTAGATTAGATTATCTCGGCATTGCCGTAATGATTATTGGCTCGATGATACCAATGGTCTACTACTGGTTTTATTGCGAAACAATACCAAAACTCGTCTACATTTCTATGATTGTCGTTTTGGGAAGTGTCGTCATCTATGTAACGCTTAGCCCGATTTTTGGACAAAACAATTACAGGCACTTGAGGGCTATTGTTTTTGCATCGATGAGTTTTACGAGTATGAATTGAGTATGAAACTGACACCCTCCGCCCCCCAATATTGTTGCATAGCAATTTTGGGTACTAGTTTCCAATAGCGACCGCAAATGACAGGGTTTGGATCGAAAATTTTTTTCGAATTTCAACCGGAAAAGCGTCGTTTGCCCTATTTTTCTATGCGGGAAATCGATTGCGCGCATTCCCGAAGCGTGAAAATGCTTCCTTGACCTTGATTCAGGGTCGAGAAGTTGGTGTATTGAAGCGAAAATCGAAAAAATCAACCAATACACCAACTTTCCGACCATAAATTGTACAAATTTCACACAGCTATGAGCGATAGTGTCATGGCTTTAGGTGTTAAAAATTGTGTATTTTCATCCGATTTGCTTTTAAAACATCCGTTCAACATGTTAATTTCGGGTTCTATTCTAGGCGGCAAAACAAATTTTGATTTTATCCGGGTAAGGGAAGCATTTCTCGGGAATGCGTGCAAAAAGATTCAGGGTCGGGAAGTTGGTGTATTGAAGCGAAAATCGAAAAAAATCAACTTCCCCGCATAGAAAACGGGGTAAACGACGCTTTTTCGACTAAAATCAGAAAAATTTTCGGGTCTACACCCCTGTCACTTGCGATCGCTATTGGAAGCTAGAACCGAATTGGCTATTTCCTTGAGTCGTTTAAAAGTGCTACACTTAAGAATTTTCAATATATTTTTATTGACACGCACCCCTCATCTTCTAATCAAATTGAGGACTAATATTTTTTTCCTGATCAAGTACCAGTATTGTTTATTTCCTGCCCCTTCGGACCAGTCGGACCCCTGTGGGCCATTCGTTTTTTTCGGACCGTGGACCACTCGGTTATTTCTGGAACCAGACCTAGACTGCTAGACCCCTGTCATTTGCGATCGCTAATGGAAACTAGTACTCCAATTTCGATTTTTAGTCCTAATTCCGGCTACACATTATGCTTTAACACATGGTATCTATCGCTTGCACCTTGATCGATTCGATTTATTCTTACTGATGGGATTTTTGTATATTTTCGGAGCCGTTGTTTATACGACAAGAATTCCGGAAAGATTCTTCCCTGGAAAATGTGATATTTGGGTATTTTTTCACTTTATCTGACTGTATAAATATAACAAATGCGAATTTCAGCTCCATTCTCATCAATTGTTTCATTTACTGGTTGTTCTGGGCGCTATAACTCATTATATTCAGGCTTACGAGATGGCAACACATAGGTTGAATGGGCATATGAAATGTTCAAATTAAAAGATTTTTTTAACTTTGTAAAAAAGATTAGCCTATTTTTTCACTTGTAAACATCAAAATTTGTTTAAATAAATAAATAAATTTATTTACGCGCACTAGGCACACATTAAAGGACCAGTCCAGTAAGTTACAATCATATGAAAAATGATATATTCGGAAAGATCATGAAAAATAGAGCATTTTTTGTTTTTACGGTATGTTCTGAATCGTTGTNTTTGAGATAATTGCGTTTGAAATTTGAATTTGTGTACAAGCTCTTCGTTGTAATACACAAACTTTTTTGAATTTTTTGCGATTTTTGCATCGATTTTTTAAATTTTCATAAAATGAACGTTGTAGCAATTTGTATAACTAAATGAGACGAACAAAATGACACCAAAATTATCCAATTTGAACATTATTTTGGGTTATTGAAAAGAAAACCCTGATTCATGTTTTCGTTTCAATAACTTAAAGCACCGGCTCTGAAAGAATCGAGCTTTGGTACGAACGGGGACCGACAAACTTTTTTTGATCAAATTTTTAATTTTTGTTTGCATAACATTATAGTTCGTAAGTGTTGAGCAACTTTTGTTTTTGGGGTCCCATTAGATTCGTTCACTGGTTGAAGATTAACCCAGTACCAAGTTGAAGACCAGGGTTTTTTAGTCTTACAAGTAAGCCGAACCTGAACAAATTCTATCTTTTCAAGGATAAATCGTTTTGACTTGAAATCTTTTTTATTTTTCAGGGCTACGCACGCGCTACGTTTCTATAAATTTTCTATAGTCGGTGGACTTCAGGAAAGTTTTCTGGTTAGGTTTGAAGAAGTATGCCTATACATTTTTATACCTGTGGGAACCCCCAAATTTTCACAAAAATAGATCTATTTCAGCAAGAGAATTCCAGTACATTCTAATTTTTGCATATATCAAACCTCTCGACTAGCTCAACAAAACTAAGTAATAAAAAATTCAAAATTTCAGTGCTTAGGGGTTCACTCGAGCCTTTGAAGATGGTGGTGCTGAAGGAGGTCAAAAATTAAAAATTCTTTAGATTAGCGAAATTTGCCATAATTTATATATATTCGGAAAATTCATGAAAAATGGAGCATTTTTTGTTTTTACAGTAAATTCTGAATCGTTATCGTTGTCGAGATAATCGCGTTTGAAGTTAGCGATTTTTGAGTTGCAAATGCTGTACTGGGATAGAAACATTAACAATCGTAATTTTAAGTATTTTGGGCTGAAAAATCAAGTTTAAAAGCTTTTTCAATAAAATTTTTTTCTAAAAAAATCCCGTGATTAGGGTGTTCGAATGAGCCATCGGATGATGAAAATGAATTTAAACTCGATTTTTGGAGAATTTTTGAAACGTGATAGCAATCAATCAAACAATCTTTACTTTCGATTTTCACTTTTTTTGTTTTCTGAGCCACTTATTATCAGTAAAATGTCTAGTGCTAATAAAAGTCGGTTAGCTCAAAGAAGGGTTGTAAAAGAAGTAATCAAGTAGAACAACATCACATACTAAAGAATCTGAAAATAAAAATTATATTTTAGCTCTCATTTTAGGAATTTTTTGGAGTTCGAATTAATATGCCGAGACGTAGAAATCCATTAAAATTGAGCAAAACTTTTCAGACCCGAACGAGACTCGAACTCAGACTCCCTGGCTATCGTCCAAGTGCACTACCATTGTGCTACCGAGACCTCCCACTGATGCACTTTTTTGGTGAATACTTGCAAAGTATTCACCAAAAAACGGTATCAGTCGGAGGTCTCGGTAGCAAAATGGTAGTACACTTGGACGGTAGCCAGATGGTCCGGGTTCGAGTCCCGGTCGGGTCCAAAATTATATTTTAATAATGCGAATTTACTCCTTTCACCCTTCTCGCACGAGTACATTTTTGAACACACACTTTAGAGGTGGTATCTTCGTAGAAAGATACTTAAAGGATCATTCGATTCGGGAAAAAATGCTTTGAAAAAAAATGCGTGAGTGATCCTTTAAATTTTTTCTAAACCCTATGATAGTTTGTTCTAAGCGAGAAATCTTTTGTTGAAAAATCTTAAAAACGATTCCTTGACCCTAAATCAACTCAAAAACCTAAAAATCGCAAAAATCCGGGTTTTTGGACTAATTCATTGTCAGGGAAACGTTTTCAAGATTATCAATGCATGCAATCGATTCCTCTCTTAGAAAAACCCAGGCGTGATCTTTTCGACCACCTAGCTCTTCTGTCGAGGAATCGGTTGCGCGCACTCACAAAGCGTGAAAACGCTTCCTTGATCCTGATTCAGGGTAGCGTGTTGAAGCGAAAATGAAAAAAAAATCGGATTTTGACCGGATACCCGACTACCTAGGCTTTTTCTATGCGAGAAATCGATTGTGCGCGTTTTTGAAACGTGAAAACGCTTCCCTGGTCCTAAAAAGTGGTAAGTTGTGATTTTTGATCAACTTTTCAATTGTTGAATTTGGCAAATTTGCCTATTGAACATAATATTCACGATTTCCGTTTCTTAATCGATGGCCGACAATTTTGTCGACCTCGAAAAGTGGCATGTTTCCGTCAAAATCAACAGCATCGAGAAATTGCCTTTTAAGCTTCATTAATTTGTTATGCTCTTTGTAACATTTTGAGCACGTGATACCATGTTCCTTTAATTTTGTCAATTCCCTTGGCTCCATGTTATATTCTTCCAACGATTCTTGAGTATTGTATATAAAGTTCATCATCAATTCTAAATGTTTAATTAATGAGATCGTTTTTAAAACAAACTTTTCGAGAAAACCGAGCTTTGGGTGTCATAAAATTTTTGTAAGGATACTATTTTTGATAATGAATTTTATCGATTTCTAGAAAGATTCGTTCAAAATCTCTTTTACCAAAGTTGTAGAGCTTAATTTCTTCTACAATTTTCTTAAAGGTTACTTTTGATGAAAATTGATAGACAAACGAGAAAATCGCACGAAAAAATAATAACCCTTAAAAAATTTTGTGACACGTTTTGGGACATAAACCTCTATTTTCTTAAAAAAGGTGTTTTAAACACTCATACTTCTGGTTACTTCCACCTGTCTTTTACTTCAAATTATGATTATTGAGAAAAAGAAAAAATCGATTGCGTGTCCTTTTTCAATTGAATACTCCCACCTCTTTCCTGAATCAGGGGCGAAGAAACATTTTCACGTTTCGAAAATACGACAATCTATTTCTCGCATAGAAAAACGCTAGATATCCGGTCAAATCCGACTTTTTTTCATTTTTGCTTCAATACGCCACCCTGAATCAGAGTAAAGGAAGCGTTTTTACAATTTGGGAATGCACGCAATCGATTCCCCGGCATCAAATTACCCCTATTGGGGTCATTTTTAGAAAAAATTTTCAGGTTTAAAATCCATGAAAAAATCACGAAAATTCCATTTTATGGGACACCCTGTAGAAAAAATTTAAAAATTTTTTGATAAAATTTGGTCGAAAAATCGCAAACTCCGTTTTTTATTCATTCTATGATTTTTTTAATAATTTTTTCTGATTGTTCTGTCATTAATGCAAATTTTGTAGCAACAAACATAAAATTTTTTATCACAATTTCTCTTCTTAGCTGAATTTAGGATATTGATAAGAAAAGAATTTTTTTTAAACAAGAAAGGGGAATTGAAGTGCCATAATAATATACAGAAGGAAGTTATGCTTTTATATAAGCTTGGATTTCTTCTATTTATTAAGTTTATTGTTATAAGGGTTGATGCTCAATGTAAGTTATTTTACAGGATGTCCCAAAAAAGTGAAATTTTCATGAATTTTGGACCCGAAAATCGTTTCTAAAAACGACTCTTATAGGAGTAATTTTATGCGGAATATCGATTTCGCGCATTCCCGAAACATGAAAACGCTTCCCTGACCCTAATTCAGGAAAAAATTGAATATTTAAAGCGAAAATTGTCATTTTTTCACTGAATCAGGGTCAGGAAAGCATTTTCACGCTTCGGGAATGCGCGCAATCGATTCTCCGCATACAATTACACCTACAGGACATGTTTAAAAAAAATTTTGAGCTATTGTGGATCAGGGGGCTCACCCCAGGGTCAAAAATCGAAAAAAATATTTTCTAAAAATTTTTAAAAATGACATATTTAGGGGTAATTTTATGCAAAAAATCGATTGCGCGCATTCCCGAAGCATAAAAACCTTTGTTTGACCCTTAAAAATCAGCACAAAATTCGAAAAAAAAATTAAGTTTAAAGTCAATAAATGTGAAAATATGGGTAAAAATAAGTATTTTTCAATTGTTAAAGGTCAAACAAAGATTTTCACGCTTCGGGGATGCGCACAATCAATTTTTCGCATAAAATTAGCCCTAAATATATCATTAAAAAAAATTTTTCGATTTTTAACCCCGGGGTGACCGCCTGATCACAATAGCTTCAATAATTTTTTCGATCATCGGACGGCGCATGCATCCTTTGAAATTTTTAATGAAAAATTGAATCTTGCCCTAAAAATTGAATTTCTGTGAAAAATCGAATTTTTGCCCCAAAAATTGAATTTTTTTGTATAAAATCAAATTTTTCACAAAAATTTTTTGCTCGAAAATCTAATTTTTGCTCAAATTTCGAGTAATAGATTTATATACAACTCGATTTTTGAGCAAAAATTCGATTTAAAATTCATGAAAGATATCACGAAAGTTCCACTTTTTTGGGACACCCTATAGAAAAATTTAAACATTTATTGATAAAATTTGGTCGAAAAATCGCAAAACTCCGTTTTTTATTTATTCTATAATTTGTTCATAACTTTTTTCCCGATTGTTCTGTTATTTAATGCAAATTTTTATCAACAAACAAAAATTTTTTATCATAATTTCTCTTAGCTGGATTTAGAATATTGATAAGAGAATTTTTTTGTTAAATGAGTAGAGGGAATTGAAGTGCCATAATAATATACTTTTTATTAGAAGGAAGTTATGCTTTTATATAAGCTTGGATTTCTTCTATTTATTAAGTTTATTATTATAAGGGTTGATGCTCAATGTAAGTTATTTTACAGGACGTCCCAAAAAAGTGGAATTTTCATGAATTTTGAACCCGAAACTTTTTTCTAAAAATGACCCCTATAGGGGTAATTTTATGCGGACAATCGATTACGCGCATTCCCAAACGTGAAAACGCTTTCCTGATCCTGGTTCAGGAAAAAATTGGGTTTTTGAAGCGAATATGTTCATTTTTTCACTGAATCAGAGTCAGGGAAGCGTTATCACGCTTCGGGAATGCGCGCAAGCGATTCTCCGCATAAAATTACCCCTATAGGATCATGGTTAAAAAATTTTTAGTAAAAAAATTGGACTATTGCGGATCAAGGGGGTCACCCCAGGATCAAAATCGAAAAAATTTTCTAAAATTTAAAAAAAATGACATATTTATGGGTAATTTTATGCGAAAAATCGATTGCGCGCATTCCCGAAACGTGAAAACCTTTGTTTGACCCTTAAAGGATCAGTCCAGTAATTTATAATCATATGAAAAATGATATATTCGGAAAGATCATGAAAAATGGAGCATTTTTTGTTTTTACGGCATGTTCTGAATCGTTGTAGTTTTCGAGATAATTGCGTTTGAAATTTTGAATTTGTGTACAAGCTCTTCGTTGTAATACACAAGCTTTTTTGAATTTTTTGCGAAAAAATCGATTTTTGCATTAATTTTTTAAATTTTCATAAAAAACATTGTAGCAATTTATTAAGCTAAATGAGACGAACAAAATGACACCAAAATTATCCAATTTGAACATTGTTTTGGGTTATTGAAAAGAAAATTATTATTCATGTTTTCGTTTCAATAACCCAAAACAATGTTCATATTGGATAATTTTCGTGTCATTTTGTTCGTCTCATTTAGCTATAAAAAAGTGCTACAATGTTTTTTATGAAAATTTAAAAAATTGATGAAAAAAATCGATTTTTCTGCAAAAAATTCAAAAAAGTTTGTGTATTACAACGAAGAGCTTGTAATAAATTCAAACGCAATTATCTCGAAAACTACAACGATTCAAAACATGCTGTAAAAACAAAAATGCTCCATTTTTCATGAACTTTCCGAATATACCATTTTAAACAAATAAGTATTTTCAATTTTTAAGGGTCAAGCAAAGGTGTTCACGCTTCGGGAATGCGCGCAATCGATTTTTCGCATAAAATTACTCCTAAATATGTCATTTAAAAAAAATTTTAGACAAATTTTATTTCGATTTTTGAACCCGGGATGACCTCCTGATCCACAATAGCTCCAAAAATTTTTTTCGATCACCGGACAGGGCGTGCACCCCCTGAAATTTTTTGTGAAAAATTGTATCTTGGCCCCAAAAATTGAATTTTTGCCCTAACAATCGAATTGTATATAAATCTATCACTCGAAATTTGCATAATATTCATTTTTAAATAAAGGCGCAGAAATTTTAATTTTTTTGCCAACAAATGCCATTTTTAGCCAATTTTTGGCCTCTGGCGAAAATTTGCGGGGGGAGTCCACTAGTTGAAGAAGTGGTTGCCGTTGGGCTCGTAGCACTCGATGCCGTAGATATTTGTGGCTCAGATTTTATAACCCAACGAGACGAATAAAATGACGCTAAAATGATCCAATTTGAACATTGTTTTGGATTATTGAAACGAAAACATTTGAATTTTTTGAAAGTTTTCGTTTCAATAATCCAAATCAATTTTCAAATTGGATAATTTGATGTCTTCAGCCTCTTCTACACGCTCATCAACCCCTGGTAGCATAGCATCTCAAGCATCAGCATCTCAACTATCATCTACAACACAGCCCGCCTATACTAGCTCTACAGTTACACCGAACATCATTACTTCATCTGCACCAAACACATGTGGAAATGGAACATGGGTAAATATTGAAAACAGGTGCTTGAATTTTTATCCGGTTGCAACGAATTGGAGCGATGCCTCAAGCACTTGTCATTTTTTGGGTGGATTCCTGGTGACCGTTTTTGATCAAAAGGATACAGATTTTCTTTACTGTAAGTTTGGAAAATATCATGAAATTTTAACGGTTTTTCAGCAAAAGCATCAAACTTTTCGTTCTTTATTGGCCTAAATGATCGTGATAGTATCGGAATTTTCATTTGGGATCAGCCGGTAGGAAAAAACCTAACGGTAATGTTTAATTATCTATAAAAACAAGATTATTTTCTAGCTTAACGATACTGAATATACAAATTGGGCAACTGGACAACCGAATCTTACCAATCCTAATTCCCGGTGCGTTATTGATCAAAATGGTGTAGGCTGGCAGGTATCTAGCTGTGATATACCATCGTTTTACGCTTGTGAAAAGCCAACAAGTAATTTGGAGTTTTCAAGAATAATTTATTCAAAATTAGCTTATAAATATTACTAACTTTTTTTAAATTCGATTTTGAGCAAAAATTCGATTTTTTAGCAAAATTCGATTTTGAGCAAAAATTCAATTTTTAAGCAAAGAATTGAAATTTTTAATGATTTATTTAAAAAATTTCAAATTCAGGGTTTTCGTGTCGATATTCAGTCCAATTTGAGTCGTTTCCGGACGCCGTCTGGAAATGAGTCCGGATTTTCAGACGATTTCCGGAGGCAGTATAACTTTTCGTACAATTGTGGTTTGTACAAACTTTTCGTACAATTATTCTGCACAATTATTTTTCGTACGAACTTTTCGTACCGTACTTTTCGTGCAATTATTTTTCGTTAGTACAATGACTACAACGAGTTTCGTTAGTACAACGAAAAGTTCGTACGAAAAATAATTGTACAAAAAGTATCGTAAGAAAAGTGTGCTGTACGAAATGTTCTATACGAAACGTGATGCATGAAAGGTGAGTGTACGAAAAGTGACATACGAAAAGTACCGTGCGAAAAGTGTTTGTACAAAAAATAACTGTACGAAAAGTCCATGCGGACCACAATTTTACGAAAAGTTATACTACCTTTCCGGAGGCTAGCGTCGTGACTTATATCAATTTTACGACAGATAGCGTCGTGAAATGCGTTTCATGACTGCTAGCGCGCAACCTTATCGGCCTGAGGAGAGCCAAATATAGCCAATATTTTTTTCTGGAATACATCTTATACGTTCGTATCCAACATGATACAGTGATTTTCAGACTTCATCTCTACGACATTGCCAAGTAATTATTCAACAGCACCTCCAAATAATATTTCTACTACTCGTAATATAAAAATTGTTTTATTAAAAGGAATTTAACTTTTTTTTAGCTTCACCTATAATAGATTGTAATCCTCCTTTAACTAATCTTACTGCTATCTATTGTAATCTTACTAGTGGGGTATGTTATTACAGCCTGGACTTAATTAAATAACGTAGGCCCCTCCAAAATGTTTAAAATTTTTTTGAAGGGATTATGTTATTTAAGATTTAATTTTTGAAAAAAATTCACAGAATTTTTCAACGACAAAATTTTTTATTAAAAAATTTTGGATAGTTACGTTAATAAGTCCACCATATATTTTTTTATTTAGTGTGGCCTTTATATTGTGTATAAAAACCACACATGCCCAATGGAATCAGATCCCCCCATGATAACATAATTGACAAAAAATACCCTAATGTGACGTAACTAGGTCCGATTTTTTGGCATAGGCTCTAATGGAACAAAGAGATGGAACAATACGAATGAAACGAAACCAAATTCAAGGTCTTCGTGTCAATATTCAGGCAAATTCAAACTCGTTTCCGGACGCCGTCTGGAAATGAAATCGTTTCATTCGTATCATTTTATTTAACGAATGAAACGATCAAATAAAACGACACGAATGAAACGACATAACGAAACAAAATTCAGGATTTTCGTGTCAATATTCAGACAAATTCGAACCTATTTCTGGACGCCATCTGGAAATGAAATCATTTCATCCGTATTATTTTATTTGATCGTTTTATTTGTATTTGTTCCAGACGGCGTTCGAAAATCGTCCGGAAACGGATTTGAGCTTGCCTGAATATTGACACGAAAACCCTGAATTTGGTTTCATTCCATTATGTCGTTTCATTCGTATTATTTCAAACCTTGAGTTTCATTAGTGTCTATGCCGATTTTTTCACACGTTACATATTTTTATTTTAAAATTTTATCATTTTAAAGTATATTTTGTTAAAAACGTGTCGTTTTTTTAATTAAAAAAAGTCTTCGCTACTTGACGTAGTAGAATTTTTTCGAATTACAAAAAACCTTAAGTAACACACATGTTTAGGGTGAGGGTTCTCACATCACCTAGGGCGTAGGCAGTCTATTGCATTGTAAATTGAAAAATTATTTAGAATGCCACAATCGACAATGAAACAGCCGTTAGCATAGCACAAAATACTAAAGAGGCCCTAACGCCAAAAACCGCTACCGGCTTAGATGTGTTCCAAGTCAGCGTTATTTTAGAAGTTTTGGCTAATGTTTCATCTCTTTCTGAAGAGGTATTCAATAAATAATTTAAGTAAAAAAAATATGTTAAGGGTTTTACTGCAATTTCAACATTGACAGATACTTTGCTAGATATTAATGATGATACATTTAAAAACAGTACACAATATAATTCTACAGATAGGTAAGATTTTTATAAAATAAACTAACATAATCAATAAACTATAAGGTTGTGGCCGGTGATTTTGTGATAAATATAATCTTATATATTCTCACTTTTTTATACCCTTCGCATGTCTTTAACAAACGGACAAGCGTCCTCAAAACATCTTTCGCTAGCTCCTGGCTAGCTTTAGGAGTTGGCTGTTCGGTTTGCTCGGCTGAGGCGATATAGATGGTTAACCCTTATAATACGGTTTGGGACAAAGCCGCAAAATGATGCATCTTGACGAGTTCTATCAGGAAAATATAGTGA
>OZJO01020038.1:0-19904 GCA_900406225.1 Acrobeloides nanus
AGCAAATAATATTGCAGTTGTAATAAGGATCCACCAACAAATGTACATTACCATAACTAAGATTAATGGATATACACAAGAAAAAATATTTATTTTTTAGCCAACCTGTTTTTTACACCCATTAGATTAATCTGAATCACTTCCCTCCAACATCAAGGCGAGTTACCTCACCCTATCTTAAAAGTTGGGAATGTACCCCCCCCCCATACATGGGCACGCCCCAGGTGACCCCAGGTTTTTCACCTGGGGGGTTGTGAGGCGAGGGGGGGGGGTGCAGGGCCGTATCCAGAAGGGGAGGGGGATAAAAAGACTGGTACTTTAAAGATGAGAGAAGTTCAAGGGAGTTTGGGGAAAAGTTGGTTCCACATCCCCTCCTCAACCTCTATATATAGGAGTTGGGTCAGGATGTGTGTGGGGTGAGAGATTTTTTATTATAC
Source organism: Acrobeloides nanus (assembly GCA_900406225.1). Taxonomy (NCBI): domain Eukaryota; kingdom Metazoa; phylum Nematoda; class Chromadorea; order Rhabditida; family Cephalobidae; genus Acrobeloides; species Acrobeloides nanus. The sequence continues at coordinate 438 of OZJO01020038.1, forward strand.
CCCCTCCAATATGCTCCTTTTCAATCTCCATACCATGTGAAACAGCTACTTTGTGCGTAACTATCCCAAGTGGATAAGCTTGATAAGCACTTTTCAAATATTTGTATGGAATAAAATTTTCACCACAGCCGTTTCTAGTACAAAGATTAATCGTATCTCTAGTGGTCCAGGGAAAGCTCTCACCATCCACTATCGAATGACCGTTCAAAGCATAAGCTATAAGTTTTTTAAATTTAAAAAACAAGAGTTCACTTTGGTTTTATACGAGGAACAGCATCATGCCCAGGGTTGGGTAATAGAATTATCCGGGTTTATCTGGTCTCGGGGAAATTGGATAAATCCGGATTTCACTGGGAAATTCTGGGGAAATCTTATCCCCAAATTAATTGGTTTGAAAATTTTCTCTCCCTCAAACTTGCCTCGGTGATGCAGTGACAAAGCAGCGGCTTCGTGGCCACAAGGTCGCGGGTTCGAATCCCGCTTGGAGCCAATTTGGTTCTAAATAGTTCAATTTGGAACCAAATTGCTCCAAGCGGGATTCAAATCCGCTAATTTATGGCCACGAAACCGATGCTTTGTTACTGCACCACCGACACTAGGAGGTCGTGCATCATGCGTCATGATTTTCGAAATTTTGTGCGTCATAATCCGGGGGTTGTAAATGTATGATAGCAATGTATATGTAACTTACTATTCCTGTTTGCTGTGCCTCTAGCAACTAAAATATGCCATTTCATATTAGGACTGCTTAAATCATAAGTCTAAAAAATAATTCAACCCTGTTGCAAGGTTTCAAAAAACTGAGCGCATCAGAGCCGAAAAACATTTTTCGGCCTTTATGTAATCAGAACCGCGCCAATAGCATGAATGGCCAGCGTCCTAGCCATTAGGCCATGCGTCCAGCTTTTTGCAATTTCTTCATGAAAAAAATGTTCAAAACCTTTTTCCATGTACTTACCCTTTCCGGATAACGAATATTCTTTCTTCCAGAAAAGTTCCAAAAGCCATTACAATAAATTCGAGAGTTTTGCATGCCTACATTGCCGACCCTAATTATCGAATCTGAGGCCTAAATTCTTTGTAAAAGAATTATTTTTTGATTTTCTCATACATCGAATATAATATAGTTATTGAAAGCGTCGTTCCATGAAACAAGAATATTTCCAGGTTTTTGGTTTCTTTTAGTAAGATTGGTGTTAATAGAAGAGGAAGTTGGAGGAGAGACATCATTTCCAGTGATACAGGTTATTACTGTATCAGCACCCTAGAGTTAAGAGAATTGTATAAGAAATTATTCCGTCTCACGATGGGGGGGGGGGGGGGGGTACAAATCCTGACAACGAGGTAAGTACTTATATACCAGAGATATAATTGGGTTCTTGACTCCGGGAGAGGGGGCCGAAGAGACTTAGGGAATTCGGGCAAAACAATTTCTCCCCCTCCTCTCATCATACGCACCATAAATTCATCTAATGAAAATGCAACTGCCACATAATAGTATAAATCAGATACTGGCACTCCATTTTCTTCCGGAGCATAATTTGTTGGTGTACCAGCAATAAAAAATTGTATACCATCATTTTGAGCTGTCCAAGTAAATATACTAGTACACACCAAATTTGGTGAATTTTCACAATTAGGAGGAGCAATGAAGCAGCCTTTTGTAGTGCCACAACCTTGAATAATATCTAAAAAATCAATGAATAGAATGGAAAAAATTACATAAGCTTTTCAGAGGGTCGAGGCAATGAATGTAAAAGTGAGTTGGGCACCAAGCATAATGGTGACTGGGGTCCCCAAACCCGTTCTCTGAGAGCATAGAATCCAAATTTTCATGAATCAGGAGATACGGTGCAAAGGACCTCTTATGTTAGAGAAACATGGTCCGGAGCTTAGACACAATGGGGTAGGTTTTCTTTTTTTTATTACTCGAAATATCTTCTGACATCACTGTTATCCATAAAAATTGCCATATTAATNTACGGTGCAAAGGACCTCTTATGTTAGAGAAACATGGTCCGGAGCTTAGACACAATGGGGTAGGTTTTCTTTTTTTTATTACTCGAAATATCTTCTGACATCACTGTTATCCATAAAAATTGCCATATTAATAAATAGTTCATTTTTAAAAAATCCATCTACCTAAAACCATATGCCAATAATTTCCTATAACTGTACTTCTCTTGAAATAATATATTTGTCTCGACTTTATTGTTTAAATATCACTTCACAGTTGATCTTCTTATATTATTCAACTATTGTGCACGTGAAATTTGGTCGTTCCAAGAATCCTTATTTACCAAGATCTTTTTATAATTAAGGTTGGTATAAAATTCGTCTTGTGTTTTTGTCACTAAGCAAATAAGAGGGAAGGAAAATGCATGGGAGAAGTTAAAAGCGGAAATGAATTAAAAAGTTTTTCTCTCCGATCTGCAACTTTCTTTAAAAATGTCGTGGAACTTTGGTCTAATTAATCTGTCTCTAATACAGGGTGCAAAAAAATGACAATTTTGCGATTTTTTAGTGGCTATTTCAAGTTTTGAATTTTCACCAAAATAACCCTATAGAGAGTTTTTCGATTGCACGCATTGACGAACCTTGAAAACGCTTCATTGACCCTGATTCAGGTAAGAAATGTGTTATTTAAGCGAAAATATGCTAATACATGATCTGGGAAGCGTTTTCAAGTTACGGCAATTCGTGCAATCGANTGACCCTGATTCAGGTAAGAAATGTGTTATTTAAGCGAAAATATGCTAATACATGATCTGGGAAGCGTTTTCAAGTTACGGCAATTCGTGCAATCGATTTCTCGCATAGAAAACCTTCCTATAGGGTTTTTTGGTGAAAATTAAAAATTTGAAAATAATCGCCAAAAATTGCAATTGCCATTTGGGGCACCCTGCAAAACTAGAGTATAGTAAGAGGGAGAAGAAGAGGACCTGTTATTTTTTGAAGAGAAATCGATTTTTGGCCAAAAATAGAATTTTTTATCGAAATTTTTGCTAAAAAAATCGATAAATTCAATTTTTCACAAATATTCAAAAAATTGATTTTTTGTGAAAAATTGGATTTTTTCCCAAAAATGCCCATTTTTCAACAATCAGAACATAAAGAGTTTTTCTTTTGCCATGAAAGTCCAGTTAAACAAAAGCATTAAGATAAGATAAGCATTCATTTTGCAAAAAAAGTCTATGTTTCTGAAATACTTTCACTTTTAATACTTCACATGGCTAGCTTCAACTTTATCATTTTTTGTTTGATTTTCATTTATAAAAATTTTGCTCTAAGAAACCCAAATTTTGAAGATCTTCCTCGATATGTCGCAGTAGACTATGACGCTTATTCTTTTAATACTACCGATGATTCTAAGTTATATAATTATCACATAACTGGAAAATATCGATCAACCAAAAGGAATTATAGTGCTTATGTGGCAAATTTTCCGGCATCGAAGTTTTCGTTTTATCCGTCGGATAATAATGGGTAGGACTTAGCTTTCATTCTAGAGCTTTCTTGCCACTTTAAGCGAACAAAATTTTTAGAACTTATCATAGCAAAATATAAAGTTTCTATGAGATATTGAAAGGCTTAAGCTTAAGCTTAGGCTTAACCTTATTCTTAATCTTAGTCTTGACATAGGCTTATACTCACTACTTTCTATTGTAACACCCAATTGATAATTTTTATAGCTGCAAAAAACTCATCGAAACTTCTAATTCCTCTGTCACACCTCCTCACGACTGTGAATATGCTACAAATGGAGGATTTTTTGAATTTTCTGGCAAGGGTAGTCTATGCTTAGGAAATCTTATAAGTGATGGAAAAGTATGGCAGCTTCCAACGGATGGATCAGGCACGAATAAAGCAAATTTCGGTTTAACAAGAGATGGAAAGGCTTTTATTGGGTTTTTGGGTAAGACCAGAAGTATAGAGTGATTAAAAAAAACAGAGAATTTTGCGATTTTTGCTCAATTGTTTTAAAAAATTTTAAGTTTTTAATTTTTACCAAAATAACCATATAGGGAGTTTTTCTATGAGGAATCGATTATGCGCATTGCCAAACCTTGAAAATATTTCCTTGATTCAGTGAATAGGCATGTGTATTGAAGCGAAAATAGGCTAATTCAGGGTCAAGGAAGCGTTTTCAAGGTTCGGGAATGCACGCAGTCGATTCTTCGCATAGAAAAACCACCTATATGGTTATTTTGATGAAGATTAAAAAATTTGAAAGTTTTTGAAAAAATCGCGTAAAAATCAAAAATTCTCATTTTTTTAATCACTTTGTATAAATATAAACATTGACCGAGCTTGGGAGATGCATGGACTTGCACTAGTTCCGGATTTTTCATAAAAAAATAGAATTTTTGTTTAAAAAAATGAATGTGAAAAATCGATTTAAAAAAATTCAATTTTGACAAAAATTCTAATCATTTGTTTGTGAAAAATTGAATTTTTGTGAAGAATCAAAAATTTTTTTTAACTATTAACTTTTAGACGCCAAAATCTACTCAACCCACCATTTTACCCAACTCATCACCGGTGTTGGCTGGATTGTCCGCAAAGGCCAAAGCTATGTGAACAAATCACAAGACCTATCCGGTGGTTTTATCACCGAAAAAGCTCCACGGACCTCTGTCGGAATCTTCAAAGATGGCAGTATGGCTTTGGTAGAAATTGACGGAGAGGAAGACATCAAATCCGGACCCGATCTGTTCGAAATTGCGGAATTATTGGTCCAACTTGGAGTAGATTCAGCGATCAATATCGATGGTGGTGGAAGTAGTGTCAGTGTTAAAAATGGAGCGGTTATTAGTAAACCGACATGTCATGATACGCCGGAAATTTGTGAAAGGGCAGTGGCGTCGATTACTTGTGTGAGGAGAAAAATTTTGAATAGTTGAATTTTTTAGAAAAGTCGAATTTTTACTCAAAAATTCGATTTTTCAAAAAAAATTATCTTTTGTGACAAATCAATATTTGCTTCTTTGTGAAAAATCAAATTTTTGAAAAAAAGGGAATTTTTTGGAAGATTGAATTTTTGTTAAAGAAAATTTCATATTTTTGTTGAAAAATTTTGCGGGTTCCAAAAATTCGACAGGTTCAATAAATTTTCTTTCCATGCTGGCATGAGAATCAAATTTTTTTGCCATTGTCGTCATTTTTCAATTTTTATCATATTTATTTATTAGATTAATTAGAGCTGTACGGGACCGGAATTTTCGGGAAAAGTCAGGACCGGGACTAGAATTTTCATTTGGAACCAATATTTTTTCGGGATTTTATGAAAATAATTTTTACAAAACATTCTAATAGTACTCCATTATGATTTTTCACTAAAATTAGTTGTAATTTGGCACAACCGGAATTGGGGTCGGTCCCGACTTCGAGATATGAATCTGAAAAAAGCCGCGACTCCCGGTCTCGGTCCCGTACAACTCTAAAATTAATGATAAAGTTTACAATTCGTCCGAATTTTTTCTATCTTTTAACTTTGGTTTTATGTTGACAACATCCAAAGAATAAACTTTATAACCAGGCTTGTTGTCGAAAATACGTTCAAGACCTTCTTGTCCAAGAAAATGTCCTATAAAATAACAAATTGTATGTAAAATTTTTTAGACTATAGTTTTACTTGTGCCTAAAGCAAAGAAAATTTGAGATTTGGGATTTTCTGTCAAAAGTGATTCAATTTTTGGTATCCATTTTTTAGTTCGTGTAAAAAGAAGGAAATCTTCGTGTTTTCTATGGATCTAAAAAAACTTTTGTGATTATTACTAGCATAGGTCGGCAAGGGGGGGAGCCTCCCACCCTGACCCACGCACGCACGGACCCAAAATTGAGGGGGGACCACGCATTGACCCCGCCGAACATATGAGGTGGTCAATAAAAATTGGGTGTCAGAAGACTACCTCAAGCTAAAAAAAAGCGTCCTTTTTTTGGTGGAGGTGGTGGGGGACCACCGCATCGGGGGTCCCTTTCCCCCCACCTTACCGACCTATGATTACTAACAAGACTACAAAATTTGCATATTTAGAATCGGGAGACCGAGCGCCTTCGGCGCTCAAGGGATCGTTTCAAAAATTTTTGCGTTTTTCTGTTCAATTTTTTTGAATTTTTTCGATTTTTTAAATTTTTTTATATTTTTTAAAATTTTTTTATATTTTCAATTTTTTAAAATTTTTTCGATTTTTTTCAAAATTTGCATATTTATATCAAAATCTGCATAAAATAAATAAAAATTTGTAGGTCTTATATCTCACCTCATATTCAATTTTTTCATTTTTCGACCAACTTCCAGGCTTTTTATTTGCTGGTTTAATTTTCTTCGGCTCTTTCCATTCTCCGCATAAATATTTATTGGTCGTATTTTGATAGTCTTCATGGAAACCTTCCATTCCTTGGATTTTCATCTTGCTATACTCTTTACTGCCCATTTCTTGTACAACTTGTTGGATTTCTTCCAATTGTTTGAGTTGCTTGTCAAGGTCATAGTGGAGCTGAATTTTATAATTTTTATAATAAAATGGGCTTTCTGTTGTGCATTCTGAACACAGGTTCCTGTAAAATCTTTTGGACGCAAGGGGACCGAACACTTGTTAGTTATGATGATGCCGCACTCCTTGGCAGCGCACTGGACCACGAAAACATCGTGTCCATTGGATAGCTGATCAGCTAATTTCGACCTTGAATAGTGCCATCTGCTAAATTTTACTTACTTCTTCTTTAGTCAAGTCTGATTTGTAGTCACAAAACTAAAAAAATTCAGATTAAAATTTTTCTTGATATCGCTTACCACTTCCAGAGGCTCAACGAAAGCGATGGTTTTATTTTGTTTTTGTGCTTCTCGGCCCAGGAAATATTCAAATTCCAGTTCTTTTATTTTTCTCATATCTCTGGCGGAAATGTCTTTGGTAACAGCATTTATTAAAGTAAAAATGATGTTATGTAATTTGGAAGATTGCCAAAGCTCTAAAAATTGGATCTGGGGGATTTGGTAGAATCTGGGCGTATATGGGCTGATCTATGCGGATATGGCAGGATCTGGAAAGATCAGGACAGATTTTGCCGGATCTGGCCAGATCTGAAGCATCTAGCTGAATCTGGAATGATCTGAACGGATAAGGTGAATCTAGTGGATTTGGCCAGTTCTGAATGATCTGTCATGATCTGGACGGATCTGATCGGAACTGGTCAGAATTGAAGGATCTAGACGGATCAATTATTGCCGAGCATCTAAGAGATGTTGCTACTAGGCAAAATCTTTTGGCCTCAAGTGGGGTTTGAACCAGCCTTGAGGAGTGGCTGAGCTTAGCCCAGTACCACTGAACCATGGAACCCTTAGTATTAACACCTAATAATTCTGACCTCGTAGTAGTGCATTAGCACAAATGATCAGGATCGAACTGATCTGGCCAGATCTGAAGATTTTAGCCGGATCTAACGGATATGGACGTCGGACATGATACCCCCCATATTAAAAATTCTGTAAATTTTTCGCCCAAAATATTCATGGGATTTGTGTTCCTGAAAATCTCTAAACAACACCCGCATGATTATAAAAAGTCACGTTTTTGAAAAGTTTGTGTATTGACACGAAAACTTGAATTTCAAAACTTTGAAATTTATAGGCATGATGGGTGTCGTTTAAAGCTTTTTCGGGGCGGAGAACACGAATCTGCAATTATTTTCCAAAAATTCGGCTACCATGTAAAAATTTTAAATTGGAGAAAAATGGATTACTTACTTTCCCATTCTTCGTCATCCATATCTTTTGGCTGCATATTATCCATCTCTTAAAATATTGGGATTAATATATTCTTTTTCAAAAAAATTGTTTACGCCTCTCAAGACGCTCAAACATTTCTTCCGACAATGATTCTTCTAGTGATCCCTCTTCAGGCAATCTTTTAGAACAAATTTTGAGGAAAACTGTATAATCTTCTTTTTGATTAGGCTTAAAACTTTGTGGTGATGCTTCAAAAACTACAATATCTGACTCATAGAAAGTATCTTTGATCATGTCTGGTACTAAAAATTTTATTTTTTTATGAAGATTTTTGGTAATATAAAAGATGGGGCGATAATTTTACGGAAGAAAGATATGCGAAAAAAGGATGCCGGAAAATTGCTCGAATAGGAAAATTGACTGAACAAGGAAAAATACTCAAAGTGAAAAAGCCTGAATAGGATTTTTAGGCACCCCAAAAAGTAGTTTGCTAATTCTTTTAGCAAAAAATAAATTTTAAACTTACAATGTGGCCAAATATTTTTATGGGCTGTATGAATGCTACCAAAAAAGAAACTTTCTACACTTTGTTTCCTACTTTCGAGTTTCCAAAAATAATATTGTTTGATCTAAATTTGTAAGTTTGTAAATATGATTGGCCCAAATTCGACCAGCTGCTCAGCATACGTGGATAAGAGGGGTCCATTTTTCAACAAAAAATTGCGGAGTGGTGGGAAACGACTTTTCCACAACATTACAAATTTTCGGCCTTCGGTCGAAAATTTCACTTATGCCGCTCAGACCAACCAAGCAGCTATGGAACTGAAACCAGGTCCTTGTGGTTCTGGTTCCTATGCGGTCCCTTGGCCTTAGAACGTTATGTTTAAAGTTTTTGAGCAAAATTTTTTGGCATAAAATTGTTAAAGGTAGGTCCGTTTTTCTAGGAACCAGTCGGCCGTCCCTGGCCCAGACCGAGAAGTCAGCCTAGATCGACAACGCCATCCAGACCGATCACCGACGCAGTCTTAATTTTATATTTCTTACTTTATGTGGGCATTGCCCCCTAACAAATGACAATAAATATATAACAAGTAGAAAATAGAAATAATTCATTTTTTGACTTTTAAATTCTATGGTTTTAACTTTATTAGAAGAAATTACTCGATAAATACACAAGTTGGATGACAATAAGTAATCGATGGACTGGCCAACCTAGCAAAACAGTGCATATTGTTTGTTTTAGGTGGACTTCGGCGCCATCTTTTGCATACCTCCTTGTTTTTGAGAACCCGTTTGCCATACCATTTTAGTTTATTGAAGCGATGTGCGCAATATTTTTTAAAAAGAAAAACGTCAAAAAAGGATATAATATATAACATACAAGAAAATTTTTTAAGAATTTTTATTTTTCTCTACCCTCAATTTTGTATTAAAAATTTTTTAACTTTGAAAAAATAATCAAAAATTGTTCCAATTGCAAAAATGCTTACAACACCCGAGATTCCCAGGACGTCTCCGATCCAAGTACTAATCGGGCCCAACGTTGCTTAACTTGCCAGATCGGACGGGATGGCGTGTTTTCAACGTGGTATGGTCGTAAGCGATGGAAATTCATTCAAAGTGAAGGATAATCAAATGTACATATGCATCTCTTTCCATTTTCTCGCTATTGTGCATCATCACATCACAGTTTTCGAAAATAATACAAAGATTGAAAATTATCGAAAACATCGTGCAAAAATGCCATTTAAAGGAGCGTAACATTTATAGCCTATTCTTGAAAAATCGAAAAAAATTTCCGATTTCTTCTAAAAATCAACTTTTTAGGGTAATTTCTAGGCGAAAAATCGATTGCGCGCATTTTCGAATCATGAAAAATTAAGTTTGACCCTGAAAATCAGGGTAGAACTGCGTTTCAACGCGAAAACAATGATCTAATTTAATATCAGAAAATCGGAAAAAAAATTTCGCGTTGAAGCGCAGTTCTACCCTGCTTTTCAGTGTTTCAGTGTTCAGTTTCGAAGCACCAAATTAATGCTTCGTGCTTCGAAAATGCGCGCAATCGATTTTTCGCCTAGAAATTACCCTAAAAAGTCGGTTTTTAGAAGAAAATCGAAAAACTTTTTTTCACTTTTTCGAGAATAGGCTATACATAATTGATCTTGTTGGGGCGCATTCTTTACAATGTACAAACTACAAATCCGCAACTGGGTATTTGCGAAAAAAACAGACTTTAGGTTGCGTAAATAAGACTCTTAGCTTGCTTAATTTTTTTTAAAGTTTAAGAATTTGTTGATTTTATTTCGAACAATTTTTTATTTTTGATGTTTCATATTTCAAAAGAATGACAAATCTGCGAATTTGCCTCTTATCTATTTTTAATAAAATTTCGAAATCAAAAAATTTCAGCAAAAGTTATAATTTATTTATATTTATTACCGATGAAATCACTTTGATCGTTGGTTACATTTATTTTCGTATTTGTTTTATGAAGCTATTTGAACTATTGCGCTTATACTGCACAACAGATTTCGAAATCGTAAAAAACGGGGCTAGAGAACTAAAAGAGGACTCGTCATTCATTCTTTTTCCAAGAGCAGGCAGATTTTTTTGCCCGCCTTTTCTCAAGAAACAAGGCGTTTTGAATACAGAAAAGGTGTGTAGGTTGATATATAAGCTTTGAAGTTTTGCAATTTTCTCTTATTCTATTCATTGGGTTAAAACTAATTTTACGAGTGTAATGTTTTAATTTTTCTGGGCAAGTATTTATGCAGTCATTACATTGTAGAGATAAAAAATTTTTCCAAAAATAAACAAAATCTTCTAGTAAAGTTATTGGCATGGACAAGGGAGAACAGCTCCCTCCTTTCCTAACAAAAATGAAAAATTCTCCCCTCCCCCTGGGGAATCAAGGATTGGAGCTATTTCGGTTAGCGCAATCGATTTCCCGTATAAAATTACCTTAATTAACGTGACCTCAAATCAAAAAAATTTATTTCTCAAAAATTATTCCANCAAGGATTGGAGCTATTTCGGTTAGCGCAATCGATTTCCCGTATAAAATTACCTTAATTAACGTGACCTCAAATCAAAAAAATTTATTTCTCAAAAATTATTCCAAAAATGACCCCGAAGGGGGTAATTTTATATCGAGAATCGATTGCGCGCATTCCCGAGGCGTGAAAATGCTTCTCTGACCCTGGTTCAGGGGTGGGGATGGTGTAGTGAAGCGAAAATGAATTAAAATTTCTTTCCTGAATCAGAGTCAGGGAAGCATTTTCACGCTTCGGGAATGCGCTCAATCGATTCCCCGTATAAAATTACCCCCTATGTGGGGCTCTAGGAACTTCCACAACGGGATTCAAAACGACATGCGGAATGACCCTGATTCAGGAAAGAAATTTCACAACAGAACTTCCACAATGAAATTTCCACAACGATGTTCACGGGAACATCGACCGTTGTGGAAGTTCCTAGAGCCCTATGTGGTCATTTTTGAAATAATTTTTGAGAAATAAAAATTTTCGATCTGAGGCCACGTTAAGCAAAAAGTTTTTTATGGTTTTTGGTAATAAAAATGTCATTTTTTATTGAAAATTTGATATTTTTTTCAAAAATTTTGAATTTGGCACTGAAACGGATTATATAAACATGCATTTTTACAATTTGATATTTTTAGCCAAGAAAATGTTCTTCTTGACTCAAACTTGGAAACCTATATTTTATTTTTCTCTTATTGATACTATTATCACTTTTACCAGTCTCGGGTTTTACAACGATTCTTCAAAATTTGATCTCAATTCAACAAATTCGCATATTTCCCTTCAAAACGGGTACAATTTTCTAACTTCTGGGTTCGACTTTGTGATATTTTTCTTTATTCGATGCAGTTTTATTGCTTATTTCTTCTACAAGAAACCATATTTGGATGTTCTCACTTTGGCTGGGATTCAGATTTTTAACTCGGGTTTTACGATCTTGAAGTTTATTGCGTTTTCGGAAAAGGAAGAGCAGTTATATTTTTTGGGCGTGTGGATCTCATGTTTTTGGAATTTTATCTCGTTGTTGGTGTTGTTGTTTTTGTGGAGATGGGCTCAAAAAGAATTGGGGATTGAAGAGCGTAAGTAATATGGGGCTGTCCAGATATTACGTTATCAATTTTTTCGGATTTTTTACTCCCCCCTCCAAGTTATCAAAAATGCACTAGCGACATCAACTTTTTGTGAAGGGCTGACTCTCCTACATGATAACGTAATATCTGGGTGGCCCCTATCCATAGATTGGCCTCAATTTTGATCAACTGTTTTCCCATTTTTGACCGTCGCGCCTTAAGTAACGCCATTTATCGATTTTTAGCCAAAGACCCCAAAGAATCAGATGAAGAGGACAAAGAAAAAGAAAGCAAACTTAATAAAGAAGAAGAAAACATCCCACTTTTGACTGTAGCTTATAGAATTTTATCATTTTGCAAATTTCAATGGAAATGGTACGCTTTGGAGATTGTTTTGTTTCTTATTGCCGCCGGAGGTAAAGATTAATGCATATGCAAATTTTGACGAGGATAAAAAAATTTATTTATAGTCCGAGCTGTTCAGCCCCATTATAATGCCAAATTGATCTCGATTTTTACGAACAAAGATGCCATTTTGAGCTTTATTTCCATGTTGACGAATAATGAAGAAATGTCGATTCTCGTGCATGCAATTGTTGTATCTGTTGCTTTATACATTATTGGGTATGTTATACACATAAACCAGATAGGGACAAATAGAGAAAGAATCTTTACTGCTGCGAGGCAGAACAGTAGACATAATATTGTTTTTTAGAATGGCTCTTAGCGGTATAGAAACTGGATGCTCGAGTTATTCTAGTGAGATTTTTGAAGGCCGGCTCAAGAGTGAATTATTTACAGCTGTAATGAAGCAAGATCTAGCATTTTTTGATGATAATACATCTGGAGATTTGATTGCTCGAATAAGTTATGAAGTCGGTAATATTAGATATGCGACATGTGCCAATACTGTTCTTAGTGAAAGTAAAAAATCTTTATCAGACTAATTTGTTTAAATTAAAATATTTTAGTTGTTCCTTTAATTTACTCATTATATTTTATGAGCTCAATCTCATGGCGTTTAACTTTGGCTAATTTTGTAGCAATGCCATTTCTTATGTTTGCATATGAAATTTATAATTCCAAAAGAATGGTAAATTTTATGGCTTAAAAAAACTAACCTCTCCCCTCTACCACCAATTTGTCTTATCTAACTCCTCTTAATCATCCCGCAAAAATTTGTGAAAAACACGATTTTTTCTATCCAGAAACTATTTTTGAAAAAAACCCTGTAAAGAATAACATTTAGAAATTCTACCGCGAAACTTATGAATCCAGCGCAAAAGCTTTAAGTGTTATCGACGAATCTATAAGCTCTATAAGAACAGTTAAATCTTTTGGCTGTGAAGAAATTGAAGTCAAACGCTATCACGAACTTATTAAACAATCATCTCGCTTAAACAAGGTATATATTACCGCAAGTCTAATATCTACAGAGTGCCCAAAAAAGGACAATTTTGAGAGTTTTTCAAGTTTGTTCATTTTCATCAAAATAACCCTATAGGGGGTTTTTCCAGCGGTGCAAAGAAGAGGGAAGAAGGGGTAGCTTCTTCCAAACCTGAAAATTTTGTACCAAAACATTAACAACTTTGGTGCCAATTTTAAAATTCGCATATTTTGGCCCCTAGGTAATTATACCCCTCGGTAGGGGCACGCCGTGAGATCAAGTTTGAAAAATCCTTTCTTATTAGTGTTCCCCATAGTCGAAAACCCCGAGTAGTAATGGATAAAATAATTAATGATGGATAAAAATTTTTCTTGTGATTTTAAGAGGTGTTTGCTTTTACAAGTTTTTACGATTCGCTAAAATAAAAATTTCTACTCTGGTAGGATCGAACCCGCGCCAATAACATGAATGACCAGAGTCCTAGCCATTCGACCGGCAGTATCAATTTTCGTACAACTGTTTTCGTACGGTACTTTTCGTACAATTATTTTTAAAAGTACTTGTACGAAAAATAATTGTACGAAAAGTACCTGTACGAAAAGTTCGTACTAAAAGTACCGTACGAAAACAATTGTACGTAAAGTGATACTGCCATTCGACCATGTGAGCCTAAGTAGCTTTTTTGAATCTTGAGATGAAACAGAGTTTACTCACTTTTTTGCAGAAAAAATCTTTGGCTTACATGATTTTTCATTGGGTGAATGATCTCTCGGATAATGTTAATTATATTTTTATTGTTGCCTATGCCATTTATTTGGTCATGCATGGCAAAATCCTACCCGAACAATTAGTAGAATTTTGGCTTTATCAAACAAGTATTGCTGGATATTTATACGTAAGTCTCTTTTTTCAACTTTTTCCTATAAAAATAAAATTTCAACCTCCGGTGGTCGAACTCTCCTCGTTCAAGATGAAGTTTGCGCCATCGGCACGAACTTTTTTTATCTTGGCGGAAAATTCCATATGCTATGTTTTATATAAAAATTTAGCAAATAAACTACACAGTTTCTACTATAACAGATGGATTGGTCTCTGGTCGCCGAGTTTTCAGCATAATTGATCGACAACCAAAAATTCTCAAAAGTGGAAGTCTCAAAAAGCCAATTGATGGAAAAATCACATTCAAAAATGTTTCTTTTACCTATCCTACGAGGCCAAATGAAAAAGTTTTGGAGGTAATAGTAAAAATTTTGAAAAAAAAACATATTTTTAGAACCCAAACGCTATTCGTATGTACCCCACCACCCAAAAGTTGTTTAATTTTTCATCAAAAATTCTTTTTTTTCAGCAAAATTGTCATTTTCTGAGAATTTTCAACTGTAAAATTTGCAATTTTTAACAGAAAAATCTTCAAAAATGACAATTTTTATTGAAAAAAAAAGATTTTTGGTGAAAATTTAAAAAATTTTTGGATAAGGTACCTAAATAACTAGTACCCCAAAAAAATTTTAGGATCTTCATTTAAAAAGTTATCACAAAAATTTCTCTTTTAGGGTCTCAATTTTGAGTGTCAAGCTGATGAAACCATAGCTTTTGTTGGGCCAAGTGGAGTCGGAAAATCTACCATCATCCATCTTTTGAAGAGATTTTATGACCCTGATTCAGGGGAGATTCTTGTTGATGATATACCTATTGATGAATATGATTCGAGATTTTTGCATAATTCTGTAAGTCTAGACTCTACGGCCGCCCAAAATAAAAAATGCCAAAATTCTACGACCTATTTATTGGGGGGGGGTACAAATTTTTTGAATCTGTCAAAAATTTTTTACCCTAACGGGATCGAACCTTCAACCAATTGATTGCAAAGTGAGACACTTCACCATGGATGACAAATTTTCTGTTGAAGAAATGCCCTATATATAATTTTTTAGATCGCTATGGTTGCTCAAGAGCCCATACTTTTTGACGCTAGTATAAGCTATAATATAAAATATGGGTGTGATGATTGGGTTACTGAAAAGGATGTCGAAAATGCGGCCAAACAAGCTAACATCCATGATTTTATTGTAACTACAGAAAAGGGTTATGAAACTTCATGTGGAGAAAAAGGTGTAGCACTTTCAGGTAAGCATTGTAAAATTTCATCCACCCTCCCCCCATACAAAGCTTTCCTGACCCTGATTCAGGGCAAGGTGTGGGTGTATTAAAGCGAAAATGGAATAAAATTCGAATTTTCGCCGCCTAAAAAACCCATAAACAACCGCCGGAAAACGGCTGTCTAGGAGGGGGTTATAAATATTAGTGAAATATTGGTAGGTTCTTATCTGAGTGGTCCTGGGTTCCTGCTTGAATTCTATTATTTCCTACCTATTTTAGGTGGCCAAAAACAACGCATTGCTATAGCTCGAGCGCTCATCAGAAAACCAGAAATTTTGATCCTTGATGAAGCTACTAGTGCTCTAGACGGTAAACTTCCAATTTTTTCAAAAATTCAATTTTTATTCTTTAAATTTTAGCCGCGACAGAAAGAGATATCCAAGATACCTTACACAAAATTTCTCAACATATCACTGTGATTATAATCGCTCATCGGTTGTCAACGGTTCAACGAGCAGACAAAATCTTTGTTTTGAGTGATAAGAAGATTGTTCAGGTGATTTTAAAAATTTACAAAAATGTTGATTTTCTACCCCAGGGGAGGTGATCAGGGACCTATATACTTCTATTTCCTCTCTCAAAAAACCTTATAGGTTATATATATATGCATAATGTTAATATAGTTAACAAAAAATTTAGACGGGTACTCATAAAAAGTTGATGGAAGAAGTTGATGGGGTTTATTTTAATCTAGTCAGTAAACAAGTTCTTCATGAAAAAGAGGACAAGGATGAAGAGGATGATGAAAATACCAATAAAGATGATTAAAGTTTTTTAAAATGTGATGTTTTTGTTGGAATCTCATTTTTACAGGATGAGGCAAAAAAGTGGAATTTTGTGATTTTTACATGAATTTGGGGCACGAAAAGTTGTTTAAAAATGACCCCTCCAGGGGTAATTTTATGCGAGAATCGACTGCGTGCATTCCCGAAGCTTGAAAATGCTTTCTTGATCCTGTTTCAGTGTCATCACCCTTGAGACATGATTTTTGAGACACTGATGGCACTGAATCATGCTCAGGGAAGCGTTTTCGCACTTCGTGAATGCATGCAATCGATTCCCCTCAAAAAATTACCCCTAGAGGGGTCATTTTGTAAAATTTCGGGTTCCAATTTCATGTATAAATCACAAAATTCCACTTTATTGCCTCACTCTATATCTGTATAAATAAATGCTAAAATATATTTATTTTTCTCTACCCTCAATTTTGTATTAAAAATTTTTTAACTTTGAAAAAATAATCAAAAATTGTTCCAATTGCAAAAATGCTTACAACACCCGAGATTCCCAGGACGTCTCCGATCCAAGTACTAATCGGGCCCAACGTTGCTTAACTTGCCAGATCGGACGGGATGGCGTGTTTTCAACGTGGTATGGTCGTAAGCGATGAAATTCATTCAAAAAGTGAAAGATAATCAAATGTACATATGCATCTCTTTTCATTCTCTCGTTTTTATACATACAAATATGTATCAGTACATACAATTTTCGAAAATCATTCATTGCTCACGACTATATTTACCACGTTGAAAACATGACATCCCATCCGATCTGGCAAGTTAAGCAACGTTGGGCCCGATTAGTACTTGGATCGAAGACGTACTAGGAATCTCGGGTGTTATAATCATTTTTACACTTAAAAATTTTGTGCATATTAATTTTTTTAATTTTACAGGATAGATCAAAAAAGTAGATTTTTGTGATAAATGGAACCAGGGAATTTTTTTTAAAATGACTCTTCCTGGGGTAATATTATGCGAGGAATTGATTGCGCGCATTCCCAAACCCTGAAAATGCTTTTCTGACCCTAATTCAGGGAGAAATTGTGTTTTGAAGCGAAAATTGTCACTTTTCGCTTTTTTATCTGGAAATTACTTTTCTAGAAGTAATTTTATGCGAAAAATCGATTGCATTTTCAGGTTTCGGAAATACGACTAATCGATTCTCCGCATAAAATAACCCAGGGGTTCAAAATGGACTCCTGCTCGCTCTTGGAGGCCTGACCCCCTCCCGCTATTTTCATCCAAAGGCCGAAAAAAATGGTTTTTTCGCCCAAAAATTGCATTTTTGGCTAAAAAATGACTAAAAATTGAAAAAAATGGAAATTTTTGCTTAACAATTCGCATTTTTGATAAAAATCGCCCCCCCATCTCCCTCTCCTGCTAATTTTGATCTGACCACTCGCTAATTGTTCGAAAATGGACCCTCCCCCCATCCACAATGCCCTAGAGGGTCATTTTTAGAACACTAAATTTCCTGGTCCCAAAAATCATAAAAATCCACTTTTTGCACCACCATTTATTACAAAAATTTAATTTAAACTAATCAATCCTGAACTTTAAAATCATTTGAATGTAATACTCCACCATCAATCACAATAGTTGACCCTAAAATTTAAAAATTTAAAAACTTTTTAAAATTTTTCTAACCTGTCATATAAGTTGCTTCAGTAGCAATAAAAACTATGGCTTTGGCCATTTCTTGAGATGTGCCCATTCTGCCCATGGGCACATTTTTCTTGGCCCATTGTGAAACCATTTCTTTTCCATTTGGTGCGATTTTTGATTGGAAATCTGTTTCTGTGCCACCGGGGCTAAAAAAATTTTCATTTTTTAAAATTTTTATGTAAAGAAGTACTTCAAATTATTGATCCGGATGCCTTTTTCAGCCAAAATTGATGACATGTTTCGACAAAAATGGTCTAATCCAGCTTTGGCCATAGAATAGTATGGAAAAAATGAGCTCTGAAAAATTCGATTTTTTTCGAAAAATTAAACCTTACAGCGCGAATTCCAGCGACACTGCTGATGTTCACTATATTTCCTTTGGTTTTTTGCAGATAAGGTGTTGCCAATTTTGTCATAATTATAACGCTAAAAAATTTTTATATCGAGAAATCTGTGCATAACTGTTTTAGAAGGAAATGGTGACGAAAAATGAAAATGGTATAGCTTGTTTCACCGAAAGAGAAAAAATAGTCCGGGGAGCATAGCATAATGGCTAAAGCTCTCGTTTTGCACTCCGATGGCGAAGGTTCGATCCCGGACGTCGAAAAAAGGGGTAATTTTGGATTTTTTCAATGAATTTTGGAATTTTAGGGGGGATTTTATTACCCCCTACCTCCCTTGCCTACGGCACTGTGCTGTAGGCAGAATTTCTCAACAGGAGGGGAACATAGTAATGTTTTTTCAAAATTTTATGAAAAAACATAAGGAGAACCCTTATGATAAAGAGAAAAAATTAAAATTTTCCTGCTACGAAGGGGGGGGGGGGGGGGGTATGTCCCTCTTATGTTTCCTTCCTATGGCACTGGCTTAGGTTTAGGCTTAGTAGTTGTGTGTAACTCATTATACCTTTTCAAATTAACATCAAAAGTGTATTCATAATTTTCTATGGAGAGTGGATCTTTTTCTCCTTGTTTCCCGGCAATACCAGCGTTGTTGACCTATAAAAATTTTTTAAAGACTTTTATCTTAAATTTGCATACCAAAATATCAATTCTTCCAAATTTTTCTATAGTATCATCGATTAGTTTATGACAAGTTTCTTTATGTTCAATATTTCCCTGGACCATGAGAATTCGGTCTGAATCGCATTTTTTCGCTTTAAGTAATTTGATAGTTCTCTTTAAACAATTTGTAATTTATTGTAAAAAAATAAATTTTACTTGTAAACCGTCGATTGATCGTCCGTGGATTGTTACACTAGCTCCTTTAGCGGCAAAAGCTACAGCAGCTGCTTGTCCTATGCCAGAGCTTGAGCCTTAAAAGATCCAAATGATAAAGCATAATGAAAAAGTTCAACCGCCTAAGTCGGTTAGAAATTTTTTGTGCGCCAGGTGAGTTTGACCCGCTGGTCCGATTGATGAAATCTACTCATAAGAGACCTTCAAGGCATAGTTTACCAGTAGGGGGGATACACCGGACCCTCAGGATGGATGGATGAATGACCTTTTAGGGGGGTACATGATAAAATTTTCAAAAATTTATAAAATGAATGAATTGGAAGGGGGGAGGGTACACGAACCCTCATGATGGATGGATGAATGACTATAAAGGCGGAAGGTCCGAGGATGAGTGG
>OZJO01020044.1:0-19852 GCA_900406225.1 Acrobeloides nanus
AAGGAAGGGATTGGTGTTTTTAAGCGTAAATCTGAAAGTGCGATTCTTAGTTTTCCTGAATCATGGAGCATTTTCACAGTACGGGAGAGCGCAATCGATTCCCCACCTAGAAAAACCTAAGAATCGACGATTTTTTCATAAAAATCCGAAAATATCTGATTTTCGATCAATACATTGATTTCCCTGAATCAGGGTCAAGGAAGCGTTTTCAAGGTTCGAGATTGCGCGCAATCGATTTCTCACATAGAAAAACCTAAGAATTGACGGTTTTCTCATAAAAATCCGAAAATGTTTGATTTTCGCTTCAATAACCGATTCCTTCCCTGGGTCAAGGAAGCATTTTTAAGGTTCGGGAGTGCGCGCAATCAATTTTCCGCGTAAAATTACCCCTAAGGGGTCACTTGTTAAAAAAATTTTTTGACATTTTTACTTCGGCATTTTTATTTCTGTTAAGTGCGCCCCCACCCAAACGTAGTAGCCTCGAAATCTTCATTACAGAATATTTTTCATAAAAATTTTTCCGTATTCGTATTTTTCAGGTCCAGAAACGGTAGAAAAGTAAAAAATCGCATTAAAAAAGCTTTACTATGTGCGAAAAAATCGACTCCAAAAGATATATCTCATGGCAAAAATGACCGCATTAAGGAAAAGATTTAATTTCCAATAAGAAACCGGGGTTTTCTCCCTTGGAAACCATCTCCATTCAATTTCTGAGGGTCGATTACCCACTCCTGAAAAAAATCGCTGCGAAAAAGTCTTTTCCTATCAAGATATCTGCTAAAAAAGAACTAAAAGATATTATGAAAATACCTACAGGGTGTCCCAAAAAAAACCGGCTTTTTGCCCTTTTTTGGGCAAATTTTTCGAAAAAATCAAACATTTATGGATTTTTATGAGAAAACCGTCGATTCTTAGGTTTTTCTAGGCGGGGAATTGATTGCGCGCACTCCGGAATCTTGAAAATGCTTCCCTGATCCTGATTCAGGGAAATGAGTGTTTGTATTGAAGCGAAAATATGAAAATTTTGGATTTTTCTTCTAAAATCATCGTTCTAAGTGTTATTTTATGTGAGAAATCGATTCAGCACATCCCCGAAGCGTTAAAATGCATCATTGACCATCGTCTTTGATATTTTCGCTTCAATACAAACACTCATTTCCCTAAATCAGGAAAGCATTTTCAAGATTCCGGAGTGCGCGCAATCAATTCCCCGCCTAGAAAAACCTAAGAATCGACGGTTTTCTCATAAAAATCCATAAATGTTTGATTTTCGCTTTAATACACCGATTCCTTCCCTGAATCAGGGTCAGGAAAGCATTTTCAAGGTTCGGGAGTGCGCGCAATCGATTCCCCGCCTAGAAAAACCTAAGAATCGACGGTTTTCTCATAAAAATTCGAAAATGTTTGATTTTCGCTTCAATACAAAACACTCATTTCCCTGAATCAGGGTCAGGGAAGCATTTTTAAGGTTCGGGAATGCACG
This sequence comes from Acrobeloides nanus, assembly GCA_900406225.1. Taxonomy (NCBI): domain Eukaryota; kingdom Metazoa; phylum Nematoda; class Chromadorea; order Rhabditida; family Cephalobidae; genus Acrobeloides; species Acrobeloides nanus. The sequence continues at coordinate 1,484 of OZJO01020044.1, forward strand.
GAATCGATTTCTCGCATAAAATTACCCCCATAAAGGTCATTTTAAAAAAATTTTGAGAAAAAAATTTTTTTCGAAAAATTTGCCCAAAAAAGGGCAAAAAGCCGGTTTTTTTGGGACACCCTGTACCTAATCGATACTAGTTCCAAAATTTCGATTTCGACTTTTCCGATTTCGAAAAAATCGAAGCGAAGATCAAAAAAACTTAATCCCCTTTATGGAAATATTTGTCATAATGGTCCCCCGTATTATGATTTTTCACCAAAATTTTTGTTATTATTTTCACTAAAAATGTTCAGAATTGTCAATTTTTCATCAAAATTCATCATTTTTCGCCAAAAATNTATGTATCTCCAGATATTTTTAAGTAAGTTAAATAAAATTTAAACAGAAAATTCACAATGAAATGCAATAAATTTCCTGCCATTTATATATTGATAATAAAACTTCATCAAAATATGGACGCTAACAGAAAATATTATTGAAGGAATCTACTTTTCCTGATTAATAATTTTATTTTTTGCATATTAATCAGTTTTTGATATTTATTTTTAAATATTTCTCTTCCTTGTAAATATTTATTGTAACAGAAAGTGGCATGATAGTATCTATTTGGAGATTCTTTGGGGGACTTTATGTTAATATTGGCACCATTTATCCATAATTCGATCAGATGATCAGAATCATAACAATAACATGTTAGGTACGAAAAGATTTTGTTTTTTATCCGAGATTATTTTTATTTGTAAAAATTCACTTCCAGCAAATATTTATCATAGTTGATATTGCCTGTTTCTGAGCAATTTCCATTTGGTGGTTTGTAAGGAAGCGATTTTATTTACCACAAAAGAATTACAATCAGTAATATATCGACGTAATTACTCTTTATGTGTACGCTTTGCGGAAATAATCGGAGCCAGTAGTGGAGTTTGGGTTCTCTCCCTCCCATACCGGCCCAAAGGGCCGGAAAAAATAAAGGACATAAAGGTCCTCCTTATGATTTTTTCAAAAATTTCATGAAAAATGGTAGAAAAATTGAAAATTTTCAAGCACTCCTCTCCTCCCCATATGGCAATTGAAAATATGCCATTGATCGGGGCCGAGCGCAATTCGTGCTATCGGAATCTTGAGAGGGCGGTAAAATGACACTTGTTCTTTTGTCGTGTTGTTCTTTGACCACTTGTTCTTTTCGACCGGTTGTTCCTAAAATGACCTGTTGTTCTATTGGCAAAAATAATTTTTAGAAGAACAACAGGTCGGAAAAATGGGTAGGAACAACAGGTCGGCTGTATGTTCTTATGACCGACTGGTTGTTCTTCTGAGCGACCGATTGCATTTTTACAGGTATTTGGACAAAATGGGTAGGTCTTTCTTTAATTTTGAGCTCAAAATTCTGTACGAAAGCGAATTTTAAGCTCAAACTAATTAAATATACGAATTTGAGATAAAAAATTCGCATATTTACTTAGTTTGAGCTCAGAATTCTATAGGAAATCGCAGTTCGAGTTCAAAATGAATTAATATGCGAATTTTGAGATCAAACTTAATTAAATATGCGAATTTTGAGCTTAAAATTCGATGTTTCACTTTAAATAATTTTATAGGTGCGTTGAGGGGCTACAAACCGCCTTCGGATACTGACTATTACGACATGCCAGATGATGAAGATTATCCTGAACTTGTTCTCGACTTGAGAATTGATGAAATTGAAGATGTTTCTCTTATTAGGGATCCGCGTGTTGATTCGCCTATTAATGTTGCTGCTGAACCATTTTTACCAAGTAAGAATACATCTCGTTCTCAAGTGGCCACGCCGGTTGCAACTCATTATCAACCGCGCGGTTGATAATGAGTTTCCCGAGTTTATTCAAGGTACTGAACTTTTATCTTTGGGGCTGTCTTTAATTCATTTTAGGAACAATAGGTCGGAACAACCGGTGGATGAGAACAAACGGTCAGGAACAAAGTTACGGAAGAACAAGCGTCCGTTGTTCGAGAGGGCCTCGTTTTTAACGAATTTTCAAAATTTTGCAAAATTTGACCAAATTTTTCAATCCGTTTATTTCGGGGTAAAGAAATCTGTTTTTCATGAATTTTTTTATCCATAGAGAATCAATAATGAAATTTAAGATGCATTTATTAGTTTTTTTAGAAGATACATATTTGCCTTGATATTGACACTCCTTTTCCTTGAACAAAAACGACTATAGCAAAATAAGTTACTAAATTTTTTTTTCTTAAAAAGTGGTTTCGGCAGTTCGCTAACATTTGCCATCTTCTGCAAAATGGCCGAAAAAAATTTTGATTTGTTAAAATTTTTCGGGAAAATTTTTAGCTTTTTTCCACCCTGAATATCAATTTGCGTTTTTGGGATATTGACATTCAGGGTGGAAAAAAGCTAAAAGTTTTCCCGAAAAATTTTAACAAATCAAAATTTTTTTGGCCATTTTGCAGAAGAAGGAAAATGCTAGCGAACTGCCGAAAATTTTTTCATAAAAAATATTTTATGGAAAATTTTTTTCAATTTTTGTCTTTCGTGGTAATACACCGGGAGGGGGTCACTATATCGAGAGTCGACTGTACAAATTAAAGTTCATATAGAAAATTGTAGGAAGTGTTTTTGTCAAAGTTACTTTAGGCAAAAAAGTAGTCCCAATATACATCTTTCATAAACAAAAAGAATTATGTAATCCGATTTAATGCTTGGGCTAATTAAATGTGCAAAATCTTGTCCCATATATGAGACAATGCAGTTTCCCGGATTAGAAATTAACAAAAGTTTATTGAAGAATCACAGTTGCAGTGCCCGTACACATAACATTCATAATAGAACTACACCCATCACAGGAAATAGCTGTTATTATCGCATATGGTTCTGTTCCGGAGCATGAAAATGGGAAGAAATTTCCAGTCTCATCTACTTGACCAATATTGGTAAACATTTTAGCCCCGTCTGTCGAAACCAATCCATCGTTATCACCAACAGCTTGTATAAATACATTCATACAACAAGTGCCTAGAAAAAATTTCTTAAAAGAACGTTTAGAAGACAGGGGTCTAAAAAAAGTTAGAGTCGATAGTCAAGTAACTCACGAGTCCCAAAAGTTGAAAAAGTTCACAAAATTAAAAATTTTATCATATAGTAGTGATGTGCGGTATCGGTTAGCCACTGCACTATATTGCACTATTTTTAATAATTTGTTGTAGTTGGCGCTACTACAAAATCGAAATCAGCGACAAGTCGTTTAAGGACCTCCATGGTGTAGTGGCTCAGTGCGCTGCCAAGAATATGGCATCACCAGCACTAGCAGAGTTCGGTTCCCTTGCATAAAAAAGATTTTTGCCTTCGTTGGCTTCTTGCAATTCCATCATCTTGCTTATGGCTGCAATATAAAAGTCTTAAAAGGAACTTAGTTGTGATCTGCACACTGGATGATCATAACAATATTCATGTTTAACAGAATACCTGTATTTGTATCACAAAAAGGAGCAAATTGAAAACTATCAGGACTTCCCATTACTATATAGCAAACTCCAGCCGAGTCACATGCACAAAAATTAGTGCAAATAGTTCTAATTGTATCATAAGCAAAACCACTCATTGTGGTAAAATCGTTTGGATCACCACTTGCCGGACCCGGGGTCCAACATTCTTGTGTACCCGAAGGTGTGCACGCTCCACCAGTGCATGCAACTAAGTCAACAATTTATTCATGCTAATAATATGGAAAGCTTACACGAAGGAGAACGTTCTAGAGTTGGCTGGTTAGGAGCTGGTATGCCAGTGGGTAGGAAAAGTGATGCTGTATTCGTGGTACATATACATGCTAAAAAAACAATTAATAAACTAGTCAACGAGCAGGGCTGAGGGCACTAGTTTAGCTAGGTTTTGATTTCAGATCTTTTCGTTCAGCTTTTTCTAATCTTTTTATGCAAAAAGTGGTTCCTTTTTAAAAAATTTGTGAGCACTCTCTCCAGTCCCCAATTCTCCAACAACCGAAAACCACATGTATACAAACCTCCTCCAAACCTCACCCATATTGATTAAGGTCCAGCGCCGCGCATAGCGAAAATAGGCCTCGTGCGCTAGCGAAAATGACTTTTATAGGGGTAATTTTATGCGAAAAATCGATTGAGCGATCCTCGAAGCTTGAAAATGCTTCCTTGACCCTGATTCAGGGAAATAAGAGCGTGTATTGAAGCGAAAATATGAAAATTTTGGATTTTTCTTCTATAATTTTTCAAGGACGATAGTCAAAAATGCATTTTGACGCTTCGGAGATGCTCAGAATCGATTGCTCGCATAAAATAACCCCTAGAACGATGATTTTAGAAGAAAAATCCAAAATTTTTATATTTTCGCTTCCGTACACACTCTTATTTCCCTAAATCAGGATCAAGGAAGCATTTTCGAGCTTCGAGGATGCGCGCAATCGATTTTCGCATAAAATTACCCCTAGAAAAGTCATTTTTGCAAAAATTCAAAAAAAAATTTTTTCGGAAGTGCTGCTGCAAAGTTTACCCCCCTTTAAAAATGGAAATTTTTATGAAAAAAAGGCTAATGACCCCCCTCCTCCTCACGTTTTGATCAGACCCGCTCCCCCTGCAATTTTACCTAAAAATGGACGCTCCAGCTTGTGGCGAATTTCTGTGTTTTTTGGAAAAATTTCCATTTTTCTTCCCCGAAAATTATAATTTTTCAGGTTGGTCAAACGGAGCCCTTTTGTATTCGTTGACTGATCTCTAGGCCAATAAATAGCGATTAGGCCCCGAAATAGCAGAATCTCATACAATTCAGCACTTCTCTTTAATAGTTTGGGATGGAAATTTTATTAGGAATTTTTATTTACGTAAAGGAGTTGGTATCGTTGTGGTTGTTGTTAATCCTTTGATAGTTGTTTGGCCTTTTGTAGTAGCTGTTGTTTCTCCTTGTTTAGTAGTAGTTGTTTCTCCTTTTTTAGTAGTAGTTGTTTCTCCTTTTTTAGTAGTATGTTCAGTTGTACTCACAGTAGTCGTGATCGGGCATTCTGTGGTACCTAAAAAGCTATTGAGTTTATAATATTAATTTTTTAAATTTTTTTTCTAAATTTCGGAGAGCTTGTGTACTAAACTCGTATAAAGTCTGCTCTTCATTAACACGCGAATGTACCTGCGTTACAATAGGTGCAGATGGACAAAATATATATGCTGATAACGAAGCAAAAAAATTTTTTCGTCCTCTCACCCGAGTTCATTTTATCCAGGTTTCAAAAAAATCCGACGCGGGATTCCTAAATACAATGCTGACCGAATTCAGGTATCCGATTTACTATTATATAATGGAGAACATTTATAGTGTGGTTTTGAAAAAGTTCGAGAAAATTTTTTTCGACCCCTCCAACTATGATCGCCGTTAAAATCACACTAGAAATGTTCTCCATTTTGGATTACATCGGCCTGATAGAAATTTTGGCCTAAAAAATTATCTAGGGTGTTTTAACGGGTTAGAAAATTCAAAATATGTGAAGGGAAGCGTTTGGCGACTTTTTTTCTTTTGGTAAACTATAAAATTATTTAATCTAAAATTTTATTTACTTCTTCTTGTCGAAATTTTAATTGTGGTAGTATGAATTGGAGTGGATGCTGGCGTTATTGTAGCCGGATTTAACGGTCTAATTTGCAAGCACCCAGATACTATGTGCATTATGAACACAAATAATATAAGGCAATAACAACTTTGATTAAAAATCTAAATCATTTGATATGACCAAGAATGGTTCACAGATACGTTACACAGAGTGGCGCAAACAAATGGATTTTTTGAGATCCATAAATTTATGTTTTATAAAAATGACCTCATTAACCCTCATCCGACTACCTGATTTTTCACGAGCCTTTACCATCTAGAGTCCATTAGACCCCAGAATTTTGAAACTTTGATCTCGGGCTCATATAATGTTTTTTCAACGCAATTTTTTTCAGTACATATGATTCAATTATGGAGAAATTTTTTATGCATATTTCAAAATTTATAGACTTCAGGTTTTCGTTGTAATGAATTTTTCAAAAATATGCAAATTCCGACGTATTTTAGACCACTTTTCTACCCCCTTTTAATTTTTTATAGTATAGGCTTTTTTGATGAATTTTTTTCATTTATAGAGAACCAATGACGACCTACAAGATACGCTTATACCTTTTTATCCTCGATGCAAAGTTTTCGAGAAATCGAATTTTCTTTCAAGGGTACCCAAAAAATTTTAAAATTCGATACCTCGAAAACTATGATCTATGGAAAAAATGGATAAGTGCTTTTCATAAATCGTCATTGGTTCTCTATAAGGAAAAAACAATTTCATCAAAAACGGCCGTCCCTATGAAAAAATAAAGGGGTAGAAAATTGGTCTAAAATACGTCAGAATTTGCATATTTTTGAAAAATTTATTAAAAGGAAAACCTGAAGTCAATAAATTTTGAAATATGCAGAAAAAATAAAATATTTTCATGAATTATGTGTATTAAAGAACCGCGTCTAAAAAACTTTATGGGAGCCCGAGATCAGAGTTTCAAAATTCTGAGGCCCATTGGAGGTACAGGCTCGGGTTTTGAATCTCTAACAAAAAAATTTAACATTTTTCTCATATAGAATTTATTCCAATTATTGAATATGGAAGTTCATTTCAAGTACTACTTAGATCCTGAAGATCTCTTATTGTGCAAACAAAAGATATGGCCATTTCAATTTGTTAAGGGTCCAATGGACCCCAGGAGGTCGGATGAGGGTTAAGTGAAATTTTGATTATGCGCATTCACGAATTCTAAAAATGCTTCCCTAACCCTGATTCAAGGAAAAATTCGTTTTTTGAAACGAAAGTTGTCATTTTTCGCCCTTGTTAGAGGAAAGGGAAGATTTTCAGGGTTAGGTAATGCGCGCAATCGATTATCAGCACAAAATTACCCCCTAGAGGTGCCGTTTTTAGAGACACCTATAAGAGTCGTTAAAAAAAAAATTTCCGGGTCCCAAAAACATAAAAAATCCACTTTTATGTGCTACCCTATAGTTAGAAGGTAAATCTCCAAAAAGGCCAAATAAAAAAAGTTACCATAATTGTAAAAAAATAATTTTAGTTGTGAAGAATAAACCTAAAAAAGAAATTTGTGTTCAAGAAAATTGTGAGAAAGTTTTTAATTTTACAATAGGCTTAAGTTAGAACCTCTGAATTTAGAACCTGAATTTAGAATTATCCATGAATAAAAGTGATTGTTTTAAATTAGATCGACCCACCCACTTGCTATTTAGTTCAGTCATAAAAAATGATGATAAAGTACAAAAAACTTGTTATGCATGCAGATGATAAAGTAAACAAAGTGATTAGAAACTTGTTTAACGTTCGGAATGTCACTTCCGAGAATTAAGATAAGGATATTAAATTATTTATTTGGGTTATCAAAGTATTACAAAGTGCAAATATTTTTATTTAATAAATAAATTAACTGTTTGATTAAAGCGTTTGTGTTGTGATATTAAGTTCAACGAATAACAATATTTTATTAGAAATAAGAATATATTAGGTTGTAAAATAAATACTTGCGCATTTGAAACTTGGGAGCTACTACGCCTGGGGGGGGGCACACTTAAAAGGAATAAAAATGCTGAAGTAAAAATGTCAAAAAAATTTTTAACAAGTGAACCCTTAGGGGTAATTTTATGCGGGGAATCGCGCACTCCCGAACTTTAAAAATGCTTCCTTGACCCTGATTCAGGAAAGGAATCGGTGTATTGAAGCGAAAATCAAACATTTTAGGGTTTTTATGAGAAAACCGTCAATTCTTAGGTTTTTCTATGCGAGAAATCGATTGCGCGCACTCTTGAACCTTGAAAACGCTTCCTTGGCCCTGATTCAGAGAAGGGATTGGTGTTTTTAAGCGTAAAGCTGAAAGTGCGATTTTTTAGTTTTTTTCCCTGAATCAGGGAACATTTTCACGGTACGGGAGTGAGCGCAATCGATTCCCCGCCTAGAAAAACCTAAGAATTGACAGTTTTCTCATAAAAATCCTAAAATGTTTGATTTTCGCTTCAATACACCGATTCCTTCCCTGAAGCAGGGTCAAGGAAGCATTTTTAAGGTTCGCAATCGATTCCCCGCATAAAATTACTCCTAAGGGGTCACTTGTTAAAAAATTTTTGACATTTTACTTCGGCATTTTTATTCCTGTTAAATGCGCCCCCCCCCAGGCGTAGTAGCTCCGAAACTTAAAAAGTTTAAAGCTCGATCTCCAGCTAGGAATGGACGTTTTCGATGCAGTTTTTTTTCAGTATATATGTTACGAGAAAATCTGTTTTTCGGGAATATTCGATTTTCCCGGGAAAATCTGAACAGATCAGATTTTCCCGGAAAAATCAATTTTTTTAAATTTTCGCTTCAATACCCCAACCCCTTCCCTGAATCAGAGTCAGGCATGCATTTTCATGAGTTAAAAACGAAAAACTTAAAGGTAGAGCGCAAGCAATTATGGTTTTGAATTCCCTCCAGAGTAAGATTTCGTTTCAATAAAGACTTTTGGCAGAGAAATCCATTTTTTTGTCTAATCTTATCAATTTCCGCCCAGCGTTTTTTTGTTTTGTGTGTCTTACACAAATTTTTTTAGCAATACACAAATTTTCATCATAAAGATTAAGTTAGTTTTTTCAAAACTATTCGTAGTAATAATGACCAGGTTTAAAGAGTTGAAAGGACAAATGTGCTTGATTTTTTCGCCATGAGCCTTGTTTCGAGAAGATGAGCAGTTCATTTTTTATTTCTACCAGTCAATCATTCCCTGACGTAGTATTGATCTCGAGTGGATTTTGCTGGAAATTTTTAAAACAAGCTGAGAAAAATATTTATTTCCTTGTGGTTCGATCTTTATTGCTGAGCTTTATTTATTCTCTTTATTGCGTTTTCTATGTTTTATTAGAAAATGCATGTTAAATTCGATGATGTTGAGGTTAAAGAAACTGATATGGACCCGGATTTGATGGCTGAAAGTATAGAAATTGCCAAAGAAGCTCAGAAAAAATACGTTGAGGATAAAGTAAATTTTGATCTTATTTCTAAAAGTAAACTCGACTTCAAAATCCTATGTGCCTCTTCAATCATCACCAGTGATGTTTTAAACCATTATATGATTTGAATCAGAATAATAATGTGATTACAGTCAAACCTCCATATAACAACACCCCCAGGGAGGGGTCGTTATGTCAAATCGAACGGGATGTCGTTATATCGAATTTTTCTAGAAAAATACATTACATTCGTTATAAATGAAGTACAAGTGTCAAAATACATTATTTTCTCAAAAATAGTAATTTTGCAGACAAAATTATTCGCCGCAAGAGGGAGTCGAGCCCTTGACTTGTTGAGCCGAGGCCAACATGCTACCATTGAGTCATCTAATTTTTTCAAATTCGTAAATTTAACCTATGTATTAGGATGTATTTTACAAAATTTATCGATAATGATATTTTAACCGTATTTTTGCGAGTTTTCGATCAAATTTTCAAAAAAAAATTTTTTTGATTTTTTTTCTAAAATAACCCTATGGGGATTTTCTATGCGAGAAATCGATTGCGCGCATTGAAAAATCATGAAAACGCTTGCCCGACTCTGGATCAGAGACCGAATAAAGCCGAGGCCCCAAAGCCCCTCATGGGGGTCGTCCGAGGGGGTCTTGGAGTCTTCGGGCCGCAAATAAAAATTTTTCCATGGGAAAAATTTTTATAGGTCAAAACTACTTCATTTTTGATTTTGAGAAAATTCGAACATTTTTCCCAATTTGAGGAAAAATTTTCCCATGGGAATGGGAAAATTCCCATGACAAATTTCTCGTGAGAAAATTGGAAAAATTTTCGAATTTTCTCAAAATAAAAAATGAAGTAGTTTTGACCAAAAAAAATTTTTCCCATGGGAAAAAATTTTTATTTGCGGGCCTTGGGGCTCTGGCCCCATGGAGCCGGGCCGAGGGGACTTTGGCCAATAGGGGGCCCATTTTCGGCCTCTGTCCTGCCCTGAATCGACACAAAAACCCGGATTTTTGGGGTTTGATCCATGGTCGATTGGCTAACGTGCTCGGTCTTCACTCATAAGGCGCGGGTTCGATCTCGCGCTAAAAGTCATTTTTAATTTTGTTGTCAAAATTCATGAAATTTTTTTTGCTTATCCACATTTTTATGCGGGGAACTAAAACTCTATGTTCCTAATCACAGCCAACGATAACCAAAAATTTAATTTATTAAACTGATCTTTTAGGATATAGCAGCTTATATAAAAGACACTTTTGAACAAAAATTTGGACCAACATGGCATTGTGTGGTTGGTAGAAGTTTTGGCTCAAGAGTTTCTTATGAAATACAACATTTTATTCTGTTAAAGATTAAACATGTCTCTGTAATGATTTTCAAATGTGGATTTTAAATATTTTAATTATTTTTTAATAAAAGATAATTTTTTACCTCTTATCTAAGAAAAAGAATCCAGTTTTAAAAAGATGTTAAATTCAAATTTCGAAATATCATTTGCCACTAACAACGGTATAGTGATAAGCTTTGTTCATAGTGAATTTGCCTGTAAAAAATTGTCATAACGAATTTACATACAAAACCTTCGGTCTCACGTCCCGAGTTTATCGCTCCCCCCCCCCCCCCCCCCCCGAGTGATTGCCTGCGGCGCTTGGCCTTCGGCCCCGCATTCCGAGTTATTACCCTCGGCCTTCGATCTCGTGTCCTAAATGATACCCGACAACCCCCGAGTATAAAAAATTACCGATTTGAAGAACTTTTTGGAAATTCAATTTTTCGCCTTGGTCTCCCAAGGGGTAAAAAGTGAAAAAAATTGTTTGTCTCCGATTTTGATGATTTTGGTGTCAATCGTCTTCTATCATCATCCCCTACAACTGTAGTATTAACATTCCGGGTTTAAATCAAGTGTTCCTGAGATCGTCCGATAAACTCACAGACATTACACATTTATAGTAGTAGTATACGGTAATCCTACTACTATAAACGTGTAAGGTCTGTGTCTGCCTGTGTGCATAGATGATCACGTGAGCGCTTGATTTAAACCCTGATAAAACCAAAGTTTTAGAGGACGATGGAAGAAGACGATAGACACCAAAATCTGGTTTTTTTTCAATTTGTTGTCCTTAGGGTAAAAGTAATACATATTACATTATTCAAAAGTTCTCCAAATCGGATGATGTTTTACACTCAGGGATTTTTCGACATGTGGAACTCGAATCTGAGAGAATTTTTTGATTTTGACTGCAGGAAAGGGTCGAATCGAAATCTGAGACAAAAAAGTAATACATATTACTTTTTTTCAAAAAGTTCTTTTTTTCGAATGCACTCGGAGAGGGGAGTGTGAAAAGCGTTCGAAAAGAGAAGAGATGGGTGTGTAAATCGCCCAGAGGGGAGAATTTCACACTCACCTCTCCTTCTTCCCTCCGAGCAGGGTTGCCATTCTTCCTTAAATTTAAGTAATTTACTTAAATTTGATCCCCAAAGCTGACTAATTTACTTAAGTTTGGCTTCAAGAAAATTAAATTTGGAAAATTTATCTTGAAACCCTACCTCCAAGCGCGTTAGCGCTCGGCCTCCTGTTACTATATATTACCTTTGTATTAAATTTAAAAATATTATTATAAAATATTTAAATAAACAATAAATATTTTTTAAAAATACAAAAAAATTTCATTAATTTTTAGTAGCTATAGATAAGGTAAGATTGAAGTTTTCTCCGTTTCCTATAGCCAAAGACCCGTAGCTTTTTGTGCGCCCAAAACTGTCAATTTCAGCATGTGTAAGAATTTTAGGGGTAGATATACTCATTGCTTCAACGGTAGTACTAGTGAAAGGAGTAGTGGCTTCAGATGTAGTATTAGAAAAATCGATAAATTCAGCGGAGGCTCTAAAATTAATAAGTAAACGAATTTCTCAAATTTCAAATACCTGAGAATCTTAGCTTGTTTATTCATAAGTTTGTGGGTAAGGTTGGCAATAGCACGACGGCGACGGCCACCACCACATCCACAGCATCCACATCCACAACAACATGGACAACAACAACAGCAACATGGTTTGCAGCTAAATTTTTTTGTTTGGCAAATTTTTATTAAAATTTTACCAGCAACAGCAACAAGGTTTGCAACAACAACAGCAGCATGGGCAACAACAACTAAAATTTTTTTAAATTTAAACTTATCAGTATGTTACCAGCGACAGCAGCAGCATTTGCAACTAAAATTCGTATTTTGGTTTAAAATACAGGGTGGTCCAAAAGTTCTGTCACAACATTTTATAACGAATTGGACATTGTTTTTGTTGTGTTAATTCTGTATAAAATGTTGTGACAGAACTTTTGGACCACCCTGTAGATGAGGATTAAGGACTTTTTATTTTTTAAAGTACCGTGAGCCGAGTAGTAGGATCCGTAATTTATGAAAAGAACCTTTTTACTTTAGAAATTTATATATATAAATTGTAAGGTTCACCCTAAACCTTTTATCTACCCAATCCATTTTTAGTCACTGACTGAAGCAGTGGGGTAGGGAGAAGGGTCGGCTAAGGGGGCACTTCCCAAAAAAAGTTTTTTCCCCAAAAAACATAAAGGGAATCCTTATTTGTAGGGATTTTTTAATTTTGGCCCACTAGGGGGGACCTACTCCGCCCCTTATGCCACTGGACTGAAGGTAGGGTTTTTTTGGTAGATAAAAAATTTAAGAACCCTACCAGCAGCATGGGCAGCAACAACAACAGCAAGGACAGCAACAGCAACAACAAGGTTTGCAACTAAACAAATTGGATGAACAAAAATTTTTTCAAAACAAATTACCAGCAGCACCCGCAACCACAACACCCACATCCACAACCATTTCTTTTTACTCTCACAGCTGTGGTGTTATCACCATAATATNAAAACAAATTACCAGCAGCACCCGCAACCACAACACCCACATCCACAACCATTTCTTTTTACTCTCACAGCTGTGGTGTTATCACCATAATATGGTGGAGTAAGGGTGTCGATAGCTGTTTCATTGGATAGAGTTATATTTTTAGAGTCCAAAGTATTATTTGAGGTAATAGTGGTAGTTTCAAACGTAGTAATTGTTTCAGTTTCTACAGATCTATGTTGCCTGTGACGTCTTCCTGGTTTTCCATGAACGCCAGGACCACCAGGTCCTCCCGGTCCGCACATTTCTGGAGAGCATTTTGCATTTGGAGGACAGGAACCATGTTCACCTGGAGGACAGCGTTGTTTTCCTCCAGGGGGACATCTTTGAGCTCCACCAGCACATCCTGGCCCACCAGCACAACTGGCACCACCTTGAGCTCCAGGAGGACATTTTTCAGGACCACAACCAGCACCTGGAGGACATCTTTGTTGACCACCGGGAGGACATCGTTGGGCACCAGGTCCTCCAGGGCCACAACCGTTACCAGGACCATTAGGACCACAAGATCCTCCTGGACCACCGGGACCACAAGAACCACAATCTTCATGTCTTCCACCTGCGTGTCCACGGGCAGGTGGACCGTGTCTGGGACCCGGATGACCAAATTTTCCTGGAGGTCTTTTGTGTAAAGGAGATGCCTAAAACCAACTTTCTTTATTATATTATCACATAGAAATACCTGTAGTAAATGGGAAAATGCAAAAATTACAACCACTAACAAAGCTCCAGTGATGGATTTTCTAGCCATAATAAAACTCTTGGAAACTTCCTGAATGACTTCCTAAAATTCTTCTGAGCATTTATATAGTAACTCATAGTCTGCATGAGGTCAGGATATGTCAAAATTCGAAGCGGAAGAAGCCAACACGAGGAAATAGAACTAGTTCAGATCATTTTTAGAAACAAGGTTGTTAGAAAAAACCATTTTGTGCAAATACAAGCTTGACCTCTGTTAATCATCATGCTATGAATGCTTACAAAAACAAGCTAATCGAGAAAATTTTGCGAGATTTGACAGATTTCTGCAGTCAGGCGAAGAGATGTCATACTTCCGTTAACNACCTCTGTTAATCATCATGCTATGAATGCTTACAAAAACAAGCTAATCGAGAAAATTTTGCGAGATTTGACAGATTTTTGCAGTCAGGCGAAGAGATGTCATACTTCCGTTAACAAACTTTAGACTAGTTTATAAAATGTTTTATATTTAATGGTGTAGAATAAAATTTATTATTTATAAAAATTAAGAATAATAATTTTAAAAAATGATTAATGTAATTTAAACATAAGTTTCAATTTCTTATAAAACAGGACCAGAAGGCATGTATTACTAAATTTAAATAAGAATAAATAAAAAAGAGTAAGAACTTACTAAAATAAAGAAACAACAAAGTAAAAAATTCAAACAAACTTGGCAACCACATGCTCTACATACATTCCCAAAGGGGGAGTCTCCCCCCTAACCAATCCGTCAAAAGGGCCAAAAATAGGACCAACCTGGCATCGGAGCGACCGGGTTGGTTTTTTTTTAGTCCTCAAAATTTAAAAAAATTTTCAACAAAAAAACATAAGGGGAGACCAAGGCAAATTTTTGAAAATTTTAGACCCAACCTAGCACCAGACCCCTCTCTCCCCCCTGTTTGTCTATCTATGATGCTCTATCGTGAAACCATACAGCCAAAATATAGCTCATATATACAAGGTGAGCCAAAAAAAGTGAATTTTTGTGATTTTTTGAGACTCGAAATTTTCGAAGATGGTATAACTGGAAACTTAAAATTGATTTTAAAAATTATCCCGTTGCGTTTTCGTCAAAAATTTTGGAGCTGCTGTACGACCTGGGGGGCGCACTTAATGTGACTCCAGAGGCCAAAGTAAAAAACGTTAAAATTTTTATAGAAACACACCCTTTAGGGGTAAAAATTGACGCGGAACACGCTGGTGCTATTATTTGCACTCCAAAATCATCGAAAACCGATGAATTTTCACATTCCATTCTTTAATTTTTAAATTGTTCTTATTTGGTTAGATAAAAAATTTAAAATCAAAAATGTGAAAATTCATCGGTTTTCGATGATTTTGGAGTGAAAATAATAGCATCAGCGTGTTCCGCGTCAATTTTTACCCCTAGGGGGTGTGTTTCTATAAAAATTTTAACGTTTTTACTTCGGCCTTTGGAGTCACGTTAGGTGCGCCCCCAGGTCGTACAGTTCCAAAATTTTTTGTACTACTCATCCAGTGGAACGTTTTAAAAAAGAATTCAATTTTTCGTAACGTTGTCGTTGAGTTTGAAAAAAACAGACAGATAAATAAAGTTTCAGAAATAGTTATTAAAGAATTTATTCAAGAAGATCACTAATTTTGATTTTTTAAAAATTAAAATTTACAAAATATCAAGATTAATTTATTCATTTTTTGTTTTAATTTTTCATAAATTTATTTCTTGGGAAGATAAATTTTTCCTTTCTTCAAGAGTTTCTTTGTTTCTTCATGCGTGTTTTCACATGTCAACCGTTTTACATTTCTTTGTCGCTTTTCAATAAATTTACTCTCTGTTCTAGAGCTTTCCAGAACGTTCTTTTCTCTAAAAAATTTCTCGTCCTATGCGCGCTTTGCGATAATCAATAAGAACACACACAAAGAACGCATCTTTGAGTTTGGAGTTTGAGTCATAAACGACTAAAATTTCTTTCTTCTTTTCGTTCTTCTTCTTTTTTAAACATCTCATCTTTCAAGGCATTCAAATCAAATTTGTATAGTTTTTTTAAAGCTTTTTTCAGATGTTTTTACCACAAGAGACGTCTAGCAATCCTGATTGCACATTGCCTTGCAAAAATGGATTTTTGACAAAATTATGGGATATTTTAAAAGATGCGAGGAATAAAAATGTTATTTGTTGGAGTGAGGTAAATCAGAAAAAATCAAATTTTTGAATTTTTAAAAAAAATTTTTAGAGTGGTGATAGCTTTCATATTTTGAACACAGCCTTGTTATGCAACGAAATTTTGCCAAAATATTTTAAAACTAATCGTATAGAAAGTTTAATTCGGCAATTACATTCATGTATGATTTTTATAGTATTTTACAAAAATATATAATTAATTTGTTTAGATGGTTTCCGAAAAATTGCATCCGCAAAATCAGAACTATATGCCGAAAAAATGGAATTTGCAAATCGATTTTTTAAACGAGATCACCCTGATTTATTAGCCAATATTTGTAAAAATTATCAGACAAAACCTAACCAAAATACGGCCGCCCAAAATTTACAGGTAATTTCACTTTTTTATACTTTTACAATTCGCTTCTATGTTGTCAAAATTGGAAAAGAAGCCTACTATTGACTGCAATGGCGCAGTTGTCAAAGGCGCTAGTATATTTGGTTAGTGAATAAATAGCGCAGGTTCTTTAGGGTCATCTCTTTTTGTTAAAACGGATGATTTTGTTTTACACTGTTACTACTTTTAACGGAAAATCGTTTCTTTACCATGCTGCTTTGATTAGTCTTTCTGAGTCACATTAATGTTTTATTATCCATCAATTTTTTTCACTGCTCAAAATTTAAAAAATGATTTCTAGCAAGATAATTCTATTGTGGAACAACTCACTGCCTTTAAAAATCTATATGAAAATCTTTTACAAGGAATTACTCTAGTTCAAAGAAACCAATCTCATTCATCTTATCAAGTTCCGAGTTCTTCCCAGATTTCAAATATTGCAACAAGTACACAAAAACCATCTGTTGAAACAAAAATTGAACCAAAAGATGAAGTTTTATCAACCCAACAAGTTTCTTCAACCATCGTCAAAATTGAATCGCAAGATTCAAAAGAGTCTATTGCTAAAATAGAACCTGTAGAGGATGAAAAAAATAGTCAATATATGCAAATATTTGAAGCAAGCAGCTCAAAGACTAGCCTTGAGAATGGTCAAAATAAAGTTCCAGAAAAAGTTCCTTCATTTATCAGAAAATTATCCGTATAAAATCTACTAGGTCTTTTGTTACTTAAATAATCTACCCTACTACATTCAGACCCAGTCACTACCGGGTTTTCGAAAAAATCGTTCGGTCCTACTCAAAATTTTCTGCGGTTCCGGTTCCACATCAGAAACCAAAACCGATAACGGACCATCACTGGTCTGGCTGCATACCCTCTCTTCCCACAGTTAAGGGTATCTAAATAATTTTTAAAATTTAGACTGGCCACTATATTAACATAATGGACCCTATTTTGCTAGCTAGAATAGTTTTGTCAAAGTTTTTTCTACACAACAATTTTTCAACTTTCGTTAGACAACTAAATATGTGTGAGAAATTAATTTTTAAGGCTAAACATTAACACGGCAACCCCACGGCTCGGTATCTTTTATAACAACCTTTTATCCTGAAATAACTACAAGAAAATTTTGTGAAAAAAGTGTCCCTGTTTTGCCTAGAGCGGTATCTTAGTAGGGGTACTCTCAAAAATATTGCATTTTTCTAAAATATATCCTCGTAGGAATTGAATTGAGATTTCGTTGGCCACTCAATGATCTGCCCTACTTTAGCCTTAACTCAAAAAAACTCCTGTGCTAACATACCAAATCCAATATACCATCATTTTCCTCATACTCAGGGCTACATTTTTTGTCAAGATCTTAGTTGTTTCGTGAAGACTTTGGCTGAAAACCCTCGTAACCGGATCAGAAAGTTCAATCTTTGTCAAAAACCCGAGTATGTCGCAAAGATTTGCGATTAACTTTTTATTGAAGTAAAAACTTGCCATAGGTATCTATATAAAAGTTGTAGGGCAGATCACCAACTTTCATTTGAGTGGCAAACGAATTCTCAATTCAATACCTACGAGGATATATGACAATTTTACTAAAACGCAAGATTTTTGAGGGTGTCCCTACAAAGATATCGCTCTAGGCAACGCAGGGACACTTTTTTCACAAAATTTTCTTGTAGTTATTTTCAGCATAAAAAGTTGTTATAAAAGATACCGAACCGCGGGGCCGCACGGCATGTTGACAGAGAAATCGAAAAAAACGAATTGTAGATTAGTAGATTATGATCCCAGGAACAACTTTTAAAAAAGCAGTTTGAAGAGTTACTGTCTATTTTTCGAGCTATAAAAAAAATAAGTATTTTACATACCCATAGTAATACATATAAAGTATATCAAAGGAAAAAGTTATTTTTTTGTATAAATCAGGACGTTTTTTCGCGAATGCCCCGTTTTCGATAGCGAGGAATCGATTGAGCGCATTCCCGAACCCTGAAAACGCGTCCTTGATCCTGATTCAGGGAAGGTGGTGGGTGTATTGAAGCAAAAATCAAACATTTTCGGATTTTTATGAGAAAACCGTCGATTCTTAGGTTTTTCTAGGCGGGAAATCGATTGCGTGCATTCTCGA
>OZJO01020052.1:0-28137 GCA_900406225.1 Acrobeloides nanus
CCCGCCAAAACCCTGATTTTCAATTTTGGCGGGAATTCAAATTCTAAACCAATT
This sequence comes from Acrobeloides nanus, assembly GCA_900406225.1. Lineage (NCBI taxonomy): Eukaryota > Metazoa > Nematoda > Chromadorea > Rhabditida > Cephalobidae > Acrobeloides > Acrobeloides nanus. The sequence continues at coordinate 55 of OZJO01020052.1, forward strand.
CCAAAAATAGCCAACTTCAAACGAGATTATCTCCATAATGATAACGATTCAGAATACTGTAAAAACAAAAAATGCTCCATTTTTCATGAATTTTTCGAATATATATAAATTATGGCCAATTTCGCTCATTTTAGATTTAGAGTTTTTGAATCCAACCAACTTAAAAGTGATCTATCTTCGCGAATATAAATCTGATTCTGGCGAGCGACCACTTTTTGAAAAGCTCTAATAAAGCCCTAAAAGCTGAGCTATCGGGGCCGGCTATGATCTAACCTCGCAGAGAATGGGTCAATCTTTGTATTTTGGGGGTCAAATTTGATGCACAAGAAAACGAAAATAATTAACTTACCAGATAGGGCTGTTGCTTTATCAATAGTCTATTTTCTCGTCCGATTCAAAAGTTTAGACACTCCATAGTGCAGTGGATAGTAAAGTCGACCGTCCGAACTGACAAGTTAAGCAACATTGAGACAGCCAGATTCAATCTCGCACGGCCAAATTTTTGATTTTCAAAGAAATAAATGTATTCAATAGTTAAAAATAAATTCGAATTTTTGCCTATCTTTTTAAAAAAATCAAAAGTTTGACTCTAGCGTGGGATCGAACCTGGCTATCTCAACATTGCTTAACTTGCCAGATCGGACGGTCAGCTTCTCTATTCACTGCGCCACGTAGCCGAGTTGATCGGCACTCTCGACAATCAATTTATATGATCAAGTATTGAATTTTTGAAAACCGTATTGAATTTTGTGTATGTAATAGATAAAAAAATCATCATCATTAGTGAAGTGGTAAGCGACTCATTTTGCACTCAAATGATCGAAGGTTCGATCCCGCCGGCTGAGAATTTTATTTGATTGATTCAAAAAAGTTGTTAAAGTAAACCCACGTAGAATTTTTGAATTTCATTTTTCCCTTGAAGCACTATCCACTAAGCCATATGGTCACTGGTTCGATCCCGCCAGGGTCAGCGAACGTATGGCTCAGTGGATAGTGTTTCAAGTGAAAAAATGAAATGCACAAATTCTACGACCAATTCTATGGTATTGCTTTAACATCTTTGTTGAATCTATCAAAAAAACTCTTCGCCTTGGCAGGACCGAACCCTCGACCATTTGAGTGCAAAGTGAGACGCTTGCTACTTTACCATGAGTGATAAATGTTTCCATTTGCAGGAAATGCCTTCTATTGTTTATTTCAAAATAATTTTTATTCAGAAAACAATAACTTTATATCAACAAAAACAAGGTCAACCCAAAACCGTTTAGAATTGAATAACTTGGTTACGAGTCTTCTTTTGACCACCCAATTCGAAGTGCTTGCATCGCTTGATGGGCTTCTGGAGACGGTGCTTACATTCAACACACTCCATTCTCAACACAATCTTCTTCGTGGTCTTGGCCTTCTTTCGGAAAATCGGCTTAGTCTGACCACCGAAACCGCACTGTTTTCGATCGTAACGCCGTTTGCCTTGTGCGAACTTGGATTCTTTACCCTTTTTGTATTGAGTGACTTTGTGCGTGGTGTGGCGACGGCATTTGCCAGGGCAGAAAGTTTTGCGGGATTTTGGAACGTTCACCATTTTTTTGTGTTGATCTAAAAATTTATCAGTTGAAGAAAAAATTTAGGAAAAATATAAAACAGCAAAATCACGTTTCATGCATAAAAAAATGCTCAAAATCAAAGTTGCACCCCAATCATTTTTTCTAAAATCCCAAAATTTTCTCTTTTTAAAGATATTTTAAAAGCATATTTGTAGCATAAAAAATTTGGGCGCGCATAGCCGAATGGTTAGGATTCTGGCCATTCAGGTTATTGGCGCGGGTTAGATCCTTCCATGATCGAAATTGTTTATTGTAGCGAATCAGTCAAAAAAGTGCATTTTTGTGATTTTTGAGCCCAAAAAATTTTTTAGGACCGGGAAATTTTTTTACTAAAAATTGACCCATATAGGGGTAATTTTATGTGGGGAATCTATTGCGTGCATCCCAAAAGTATGAAAACGTTCCCTTGTCCCTGATTCAGGAATAGAGTTGGCGTATTGACGCGAAAATCGAAAAAATTTCTATTTTCGCCCTGAAAGCATCCATGTGGGGGTAATTTTATGCGGGGAATCGATTGTGCACGTTTTCTAAGCATTAACAAATTATCTTGAATCTGACTCAGGGAATGGAGTTGGTGTAAAGGCAAAAAAGAAAATTTTCGATTTTCGCATCAATACACCAACTCCATTCCCTGAATCAGGATCAAGGAAATTTTTTCATGCTTAGAAAATGCGAGCAATCAATTCTTCTAAAATTACCCTGGGTGAAAATAAAAAATTTTCGATTTTCGTGCCACCCCCATTCCCTGAATCAGGGTCAAGGAAGCGTTTTAACACGGGAATACTTCTTCAAAATTCCGGGATATTCTATTATTTTGAGTCATGCTGAAAATTTTCAAAAAAAAGATATTTGAAAAAAAGTTGTATGGCCATAAAATATACCAGATTTATTTTTGAAACAAAATCAAATCGACTCAGGTGAGATTCGAACCCGAGACCATTAGCCTCGAATCTGGGAACACTACCGCTGAGCCAAGTTCATGTTAAAATTCGGATTTTTTATTTTGCTAAAACTTTGCAGCAGCATCTCCGAAAAAATTTTTTTAGAATTTTTGCAAAAATGACTTTTCTAGGGGTATTTTTATGCGAAAAATCGATTGCGCGCATTCCCGAAGCTTGAAAATGCTTCAGGAAAATAAGAGTGTGTATTGAAGCGAAAATATAAAAATTCGCTTCAATACTCACATTTCCCTGAATCAGGGAGGCATTTTCAAGCTTTGGGAATGCGCTCAATCGACTTTTCGCATAAAAATACCCCTAGAAAAGTTATTTTTGCAAAAATTTTAAAAAATTTTTCGAAGATGCTGCAAAGATTTAGCAAAATTAAAAATCCGAATTTTAACGTGAACTTGGCTCAGTGGTAGTGCTCCAGGATTCGAGTCTAATAGTCTCCAGTTCGAATCTTACCTGAGTCGATTTGATTTTGCTTCAAAAATAAATCTGGCATATTTCATGGCCATATAACCGCAATTCAAAAAATGCATATTTAAAGAGTTATAACCAAAAGAGAACAAATTGTTGAACCTTGGCAAAAAACATATGGAAAAATTTTCTAGGGCGCAGAAAATTTTTCCTCAAAAACTAATGATAGGCAAAATTTTTCATGTAATTTTAAGGGAGAGGGATCTGTTTTTATAACTTTTTATGAATCGCTAAAATAAAAATTTCGACCCTTGTGGGATCGAACCCACACCAGTAACATCAATGCCCAACATCCTATTCATTAGACCATGTGCGCTCGGCACTTGGACGGAAGGTATTTTACCGGTAAGTTAGATCCTGAACTTATCGGTAAGTTATGTCCGGAACTTAACTTATTTTTTAAAAATTTTCAAAGTATAATAACTTTTTTGCCTTAAGGAATTTTGATATAGGGTCTTGGGCATTTTTGTAGGTCGCATCGAGATCTACAAAAATGCTCAAGACCCCATGTCAAAATTCCTTAAGACAAAAAAGTTATTACACTTTGAAAAGTTTCAAAAAAGTAAGCTAGATTCCGGGTATAACTTATCGGTAAGTTACGTTCAGGACCTAACTTACCGATAAGGTACGTCCCGTTCTAGTGCCATGCACCCAGGTTGTTTGAACGTCACGATGAAAAAGAGTTTATTCCAAAATAAAATCAATTTTTTTGGCTCATCCTTCCTCATTTTTTGCACAATGTAACGCAACGAAGCAGCCTTTATGGAAACAAAATACCAAATAGCATACTGTAAATTTTTATAAAAAATCGTGTTATTGCGAATTCAAAATTAAATCCAATTCTATGTTAGTTCAAAAATGTTCAACCTTTGTGATCTTTTTTTTCACTACACTACAAAACCCATTGTTGGCTACAATTTACGTAGCTTGAAAGCACAACTTGTTTACCTTCATATCAAAAAATTTACTCCATTTTTGGGGCTAATAGAGATCACTGAACTGTTGTAACTTTTTTAATGGGCGCATGGGTTTGTGAGCCAGTATAAAAGATCTATAATTTTAGAAAAAAATCGATGATCTTGATTTTATTTGTTGGAGCGATTTAATTTTTTTAAATACAATTTTTGAGATCTTAAAGGACCAGTCCACTCGGAAAATAATCTATGTAGCTTGGGCTTGGACTTAGGCTTGGTCTTAAGATCGGGTTTAGGTTTTGGGTTAGACATAAACTTGGGCTTAGGCTTAGTTATATATTCGAAAAATTCATAAAAAAATGAAGCATTTTTTGTTTTTACGGTATGTTCTGAATCGTTGTAGATTTTGAAATAATTGCGTTTAAAATAAAATTTGCGTTCATGCTTTCGTTGTAATACACAAACTTTTTTGGATTTTTTTGCGGAAAAATTGATTTTTGCATTGATTTTTTAAACTTTCATAAAATGAACATTGTAGCAATTTTTTATAGCTAAATGAGACGAACAAAATGACACCAAAATGATCCAATTTGAACATTGTTTTGGGTTNTTGAAACGAAAACATGAATCAGAATTTTCGTTTCAATAACCCAAAACAATGTTCAAATTGGATAATTTTGGTGTCATATTATTCGGCTCATTTAGCTATAAAAAATTGCTACAATTTTCATTTTATGAAATCGCTGCAAAATCGGTTTTTCTGCAAAAAATTCAAAAAAGTTTGTGTATTACAATGAAAACGTGAACAATTTCAAACGCAAGTCTTTCGAAAACTACAACGATTCAAAACATGCCGTAAAAACAAAAAATGCTCTATTTTTCATGAATTTTCCGAATCTACAATTTTTACATAGAGTTTTCTCGAGTGGACTGACCCTAAAAAAGGACCATCCCACTAGAAAAAGTTGCCAGTTTTTGTTGATAACATGAAAATTCATGAAAATGGAGCATTTTACAGTAATTCTGAATCGTTACTGTTGACAAGATAATTGCGTGTGCAGTTTTATGTGTGTATTACAACGAAAACATGCACATCAATATCACTTCCCTGATTCAATAAAAGTTGGCTATTGAAACCAGTGGCGGCGCTAGCCTCCAGACTTGAGGGGGGGGGGGGCTAAACTCCAAAAAGTTTTCGATTTTTCACAAAAAATGCAAAAATTCGGTTTTAACTCACCTTGTATCAATAAAAATGGTAACTTTTTCCGAGCACCGACCCTTTAATACTCGTGTTAAGCTTGGGCTTAGGCTTGGGCTTAAGCTAAGCTTAAGCCTATGCTTATAGGGTTACCTGCCCTATTGAGATTTTAATCTCCTTTTTAAGCACAAAAATGGCTTGTAAAACACCAGAAAAATTCTTTCCCGTTGTCACAACACCAGCGTTACCTCCCGGTTCTTTAAAAGGAAAAGTTGCTCTTATAACCGGAGGTGGTACGGGCTTAGGCAAAGCCATGGCAACAACTTTTGCTTTGCTGGGTGCTCGGGTGGCTATTGCATCTAGGTAAATTAAAATGGCCAAAAAAAGACAAAAATTTTTAGGCGCTTGGATGTACTACAACAAGCTGCAGATGAAATTCGAAGAACAAGTCCCGGGGCTGAGGTAATTAGATTTTACTACATAAGTAAATTTGGTAGATCTTCGTCCATGTGACTTTATAGTTCAGTGGTAGAGCACTAGAACGGTACGTCAGAGCTCGCGGGTTCGGTCATGAAGATTTCTTGCCAGATGAATAAGCCAGAAAATTGTCGGAATTTCAACTTTTAGATTCTTCCAGTCGAATTAGACGTCAGAAAGCCTGAGCTTGTAGCAAAAACCGTTGATCAAATCCAGTCAAAATTCGGCCAGCTCCCAAACATTGTTGTAAACAATGCCGCTGGCAACTTTATCATGGCCGCCGAACGTCTTTCACCAAATGCTATCAAAACTATTGTCGAAATTGTACTACTCGGCACCGTCAATGTCACAACCGAAGTTGGAAAAAGGTTGATAAGCTCGGGAGAGAAAAATACAGGTTTGAATTTTCATATGATTTTAAAAGAGCGGAAATTAAGCCCAGGCCTAAGCTCAAGCTTAAGCCTATGCTTAAGCCTAAGTCTAAGCCCAAGCCTAAGCCCAAGCCTAAGACTAAACCCAAGCTTAAGCCTGTGCTTAAGCCTAAGTCTAAGCCCAAACTTAAGCTTAAGCCTAAGCCCAAGCCTAAGACTAAACCCAAGCTTAAGCCTATGCTCAAGCCTAAGTCTAAGCCAAAGCTTAAACCTAAACCCAAGCCTAATGATACCAAGTTAAAACTTTTAGGCTGTACCTTTTTGTCAATCACAACCCCCTATGCCAGACATGGTGCTGCTTTTGTTATGCCGAGTGCAATTTCAAAAGCAGGAGTAGAGAACTTGAATCGATCTTTGGCTACAGAATGGGCAAAACATGGAATGAGATTCAATGTTATAGCACCAGGGCCGGTGCCTACAGAAGTAAGATTAATTTTAAAAAATTTGAATGTGAAAATTTAAAAACTATAGTTGAAATTGTACTTCTCGGTATCGTCAACGTCATAATGTTTAATTTTAGGGTGCTATGGGCCGTTTGAGTCCAATGTCATTGGAGGAATCTGCCAAAGAGGCGGCTACACGCGTGCCTCTAGGTCGTTGTGGACGGCCAGAAGAGTTAGCAAATTTAGCAGCTTATATGTGCAGTGACTATGCTAGTTGGTTAAATGGCGCTGTAAGATCTTATCCTATTATTGAAATTAAAAATTATTGTAGTTGGCACCTTGTTTAAGGTCGAAATTAGTTATGATTCATTTAGTGACCACCATATGTAGTGATCCGGTGCGCTGCCAAGGCTACGGCATCATCGGCACTAGCAAGGGTTCGGTTCCCCTTGCGTCCAAAAGTTTGGCAACTCCGTCACCCGTGTTACGGGGACCGTACTGGAAAAGTCTTGAAATGAACCTTAGTTTGTGATCCGCACACTGGCTTTTAGATTGTCGATTTTGATGGCGGACAACAATACTTCAATCACGGCAGCTCATTCGGCGGCCAGCTTCACGACATGTCTTCAGATGAGTGGGAAAATATTGAGAATCTTATCCGAGGTCGTACTGGCAAAGAAAAGAGCAAAATTTAAAGTATATACACTGCTCCAAATAAATATACATTAGCGGATCAAAAAACTTGGACCAAACTACATGTTTGGCCCAAGTTTTTTTGTCCGCTACTGTATATTTAAAATGTGTTTTTACGAACAAAAATAAACTTTATGCTATAAGAAAAACAAAAAAACTATAAGAAAAAACAAAAAAAAGTCGGAACATTTTGCATTTCATCAACCGTGGCATATCTTCCAAGTTCTGGCATATCTTCTACTTCTTTAAGGTAATCATATGCCCGATAGAACATTTGAACAAATAAACATGCAATGTAAAATAGTCCTCCTAATACAGATGCACCAACTAAATTTTATTTTTGAACATTACAAATTATCATCTTACCTATTATCAATAAAATTACAATTCCATCAAAGATCAACAAAAAATACCCGGCCACCAGAAAAAGAAGACAAATTGCACCACCAATACCAATTGTACCAAGGCCAATTGCACCAATGAAAACTTCATAACGAGTTGCAGCATTATCGGTAAAAGCCGAAACAGCAATAATAAGTCCAATAATAATAGAAAAACCAATTATTATAAGAAAGAATGTCTGAAATGATTTTGAAAAAAAAGACTTTTCTAGAGATAATTTTATGCGAAAAATCAATTGTGTGCATTCCCGAAGCTTGAAAATGCTTCCTTGATTCAGGGAAATAAGAGTGTGTATTTCATATTATCGCTTCGATACACACTCTTATTTCCCTGAATCAGGGTCAGGGAAGCATTTTCAAGCTTCGGGAATGCACGCAATCAATTTTTTGCATAAAATTACCCCTAGAAAGTCATGTTTGCAAAAATTAAAAATTTTTTTCGTAGATACTGCTGCAAAGTTACCCTCCTCTTTAAGACCTTACTTTTACAATAATATATGGTAAGAGAGCAACTGGTTTAATTCTATAAATCCCATATAAAACACCAGCATTAAGAAGAATATCGATGACGGCATTCACTATACTAAAGTAAATGAAGAATTGCGCAAAGTGATTCAAATAATCCGCTGATAAATAATCGGAAAACAAAATATATAAAAGTGTAATTGCAGAAAGACCGATGCTAAAAATCGGAAAGACTTTGCAGCAGCTCTATAAAAAATTGATTATAAAATAAGAACTAAAATTTAAAAAAAATTTACTATAACATGGCACCTCCAAGAACAAATGTACTTCGATTCGTCAATTCCAATGGTTCTCTGATTCGATTTTCCTATATCTGTATTATGCATCTCTGAATTTTTTAAATACAAGTTGAATAAAAGTTTTTAAATAATAAAAAATCAATTAAAGGACTAGTCTGCTTTTGGAGAGTTTATGATAGAGCTCAAAATTGGAGCATTTTTTGCTTTTACGGCACTACTTGAAAATCTAGCCGTAAAAAGTTATGAGCGAAACAAAATTGCAAAAAAAAATTCCAAATTTGCCTGTACTCAGATTGTTTATTGAAACGATTGAATAAAACATAAAATTCAAAATCCTTAAACATTTGGGAAAAATAAATAAACCATTTTTTATATCTCGCCGAGACGAATCAAATGACACCAAAATTATTGAATTTGAACAATGTTTTAGGTTATTGAAACGAAAACATGAAATCAGAATTTTCGTTTCAAAACACAAACCATTGTTCAAATTTAATAATTTTTGTGTCATTTGATTCGTCTCGGTGAGCTATAAAAAATGCGGTATTTATTTTTACCAAATGTTTAAGGATCACATAGCATCAACTCGCCAAAAGTAGACTGGTCTTTTAAAACTATGTACCCAAAATAATAATAAAATAAATGGAAGAACGTTTTTTAGAGCAGATTTCAGGCTGCTCACCTTTGTGTTTGTTTATTTTGAGAGGCGTTTAAAAAACTTTTCTCATAGGTGTTGTTTACTTTAATCTATCATATCTTCTTGAATTTAAAAGGGGTAAACTTTGCAGTAGCATCTCCGGAAAAATTTTGTAAAAAATACATTCCTAGGGGTAATTTTATGCGAGAAATCGATTCCGCGCATTCCCGAAGCATGAAAACGCTTTCTTGACCCTGATTCAGGGAATGGGGTGGGTGTATTGACGAGAAAATCAAACTTTTTCTGATTTTTATAAGAAAACCGTCGATTTCTTAGATTCTTCTAGGGGAATTGATTGTGCGCACTCCCGAACCGTGAAAGCGCTTCCTTGACCATGTTTCAGGGACTTTTTGGGCCACCCTTTCAATAACTGACGGTTAACCGATCGGGTTTTTCATAAACCGAACCGATAACCGAGTCCGTAAAAACCCGGTTAACCGGGTTTTTACGGACCCGGTAACATCAAATTAACCGACCGCCAACAACCCTAATTTATCCCTCAAAATTTATCCTAATTAAAATTAAAGAATAAGGCCCAAGGCTTAAACCTTATGCCTTAAGCCTAAGACTAAAGTTTAGGGTAAGCCTGAGGCTAAGCCTAGTCTAAACCTCAGGTTAAGCTTCAGGCTAAGGCTAAGCCTGAGGCTAAGAAAGAGGATTTTCTAAATTTCGGGGTTCTAAATTTCGGATTCTAAATTTTGGGCCATAGTCTTTTCAAGCTTCGGAAATACACGCAATCGTTTTTTCGCATAAAATTACTCCTAGAAAAGTCATGTTTGTAAAAACTCAAAAAGATGTTCAAGTAGTGCCGCAAAAACAAAAAATGCTCGAAATTTTGTGCTCTATCACATGACATCAACTCCACCAAAAGTTGGGCACTAGGCCTATCGTTCATCTGAATCCAGAATCCGGATTCCAAATTGGATTCAGAATCCGGATTCTGAATCCGAACCCAGAATGTGGATTCATTTTCAGAATCCGAATCCAGAATCCATATTAAAATCCCAAAACCTTAAGATTTTGGGATTTTGATTTTTGGGATTTTGATTGTACACCCGAATTTTTTATCATTATTTTCTTGAAATTCAAATTTTTGATCCTAGCTGGATCGAACCTGACTGTCTCAACGTTGCTTAACTTGCCAGATCAGACGGAAGGCTTCTTTATCCAATGCGCTATGGCATATCAAAAATTTTATCCTGAATATAATTTTTATTAAAAGAAATAAATTTTTAATAACATTTACACATTTGTACAAATATTATTGAATAATAAAATACCAACACCTAAAAATGATCATTTCGTAGATTTTTCTCATTTCGATGTATCTCCGCGTGAGAAAAGGCGAGCAATTTTTTGCTAAAAAGTTGACTTGTTAATCAAAATTCAAATTTTTAATATATACAGGGTAGGCCAAAAATTGGCTTTTTTATTTTTTGGGATCCGGAAATTTATTTTTCTAAAAATGAGCCCCCGGGAAATCCCCCTAGAGAAAAATTAATTTCCGGGTCCCAAAAAATAAAAAAAGCCACTTTTTTAGCCCATCCTGTACTATAGAGCATTATCCACTAAGAGAAAAAGTCATCACCCATGATGAAGTGGCAATCGTTTCACTTTGCACTCAAATGGTCGAGGGTTCAATCTCACTAGAGCAAACATGTTTTTGATCGTTTAAAAAAAGTTGTTAAAGGAAACCACACTAAAAAATTTTCACGTTCGAATTTTCATATGTTAAAGTTTATTTTATTATCACAGGTCTTCTGGTAGATCCCTATTTTTATTTCAAAAAAGGACGCTCGGAGGTGCTCGTAAGCGATTGAAAGAACTCGTAAGCACTCGGAAGAACTCAGAGGTACTCGGAAGCACTCGAAAGAGCTCAAAGCACTCAGAAGCGCTTGGAAGCATTCAGGTGCACTCGGAAGAACTTTTATTTTACCCAATTTTAACAAGTAAAATCTTGTTTCAATGAAAAAATTATGCTTTTCATTTTTTCTTCGAAACACTATCCACTGAGCTATATGGTCGCTGACACTGGCGGGGATCGAACCAGCAACAGTATAACTCAATGGATAGTGTGTTTCAAGAGAAAAGATGAAAGGCAAACATTCTACGATCAATTTTATGAGGGGTATCCTTTGACAACTTTTTTGAATCGAAAAAATTTCGATCTCGATGGATCGATCTCTCGACCATTTTAGTGCAAGACGCTTGCCACTTCACCATGAATGAAGACATTTTTCTTTTGACGGAAATGTCCTATACCATAAACGCAGAATCGTCGTTGTCTTTCGATCTTGGCTCTCGCTCTTGGGCCACAAAATCTCTTCTCACCGACTCAGACTCTGGATCAGCATCAAAATCTGCGGTTGGCCTATCTTTTGGTGGGATAGGCGGTAGAACTTCTGCGTGAGAAAAAGTCACCGTCGCTGGTTCCTAAATTGTTGTCCAAAAATATTTTCTCCCTTAAAAGTGAAACCTGTGGGATGAGTGTTTCAGACGTTGTTGAGTCAGTTGTGGTGGTGTTTTGAGCAGGGAATTTGTAATCGACCGCTTCATTTAGAACAGGAATAGGCTCGTCATAAACGGCGGTTTCGTCGGTTTCCCAAGCATGTTTTCCATTCCAGCCGACATTTTGGCTAGAATAAGAACATAAAAAAATATTCGAAAAAATTAATTTACCCAGCTTGTAAAGAAGTTTCATCATGGATAGGTATTAAAGGTGTTGTGGTTGTCCTAAATATTAGATGTACAGGGAGCCTCACAAATTGGCATTTTTACTATTAAAATTTTTTTAAAAGTTTTTCATTTTCACCAATAACCCATAGGGGGTTTTTTCTGAAAATTGAAATGTTTCTAAAATGACTTCTATAGGGGTAATTTGATGCGGAGAATCGATTGCACGCACTTCTGAAGTGTGAACACGCTTCCTTAACCCTGATTCAGAGTAGTGTATTGATGCGAAAATGAAAAAAAAATTCGGATTTTGACAGGACATCCGACTAACTAGAGTTTTTCTATGCGAGAAAACGATTGCGCGCATTCGATTTCTCGTCAAAAATTACCCCAGGCCGTTTAGTGGAGTTTATTTGACATACTGAAAATTGCAGGGAACTCTTTTTTGAAAAAATGAAAAAAAGCCATTCTGATTTCATCAAATTTTGGACAAAAAATTTCGTCCGTCTTGACTGCGGACAAGCCTTGTCCATCCCATGATTTGCCCGACTTGTCCGCTCGTTCGTTGTTCGACTTGACCGCGGATAAGCCTTGTCCGTCCCACGATTTATCCATCTTGACCGCGGACAAGTCTTTCCGCTATCAAGCCCAGCCTAGTCCTAAGCCTAAGGTTAAGCCTAAGATTAAGCCTAAACTTAAGTCTAAGCTTAAGCCTAGGCTTAAGCCTAAGCCTAGGCCTAAGGTTAAGCCTAAGCTTAAGCCTAGTTGTAAGCCTAAGCCTAGGCTTAAGCTTAGGCCTAGTCTAAGTCTTTAGAGGATATTCCATAAAATTACTTCAAAAAAGTATCAGTTTTTGGAATCCTGTTGATTGCGTCTCCCCAGGGAGAAGAGCTCCGTAAAATTTACTACTATTCTACCAGAGTTTACACAACCGAACTCTTGAGTATTAAGCGAGAGAGGAAAATTACATTTTCTTATACAGCTTCACTGACCTTTTTCAATTGGATACCTTTCCATGAATCAGGGGCAAGAAAGCATTTTCACATGTCAAAAACACGCGCAAACGATTTCTCGCATAGAAAAACCCTAGGTAACGGATAGTCGGTCAAAATTTGAATTTGTTTAATTTTCGCTTCAATATACTACCCTGAATTAGGGTCAAAGAAGCGTTTTCACACTTCGGAAGTACGCGTAATCAATTCCTCGCATCAAATTACCTCCTGGGTCATTTTTAGAAAAAAATTTTGGGCTCAAAAACATGAAAAAATCACGAAAATTCCACTTTTTTTGGGACACCCTGTACATTGAACTTTCTAAGGATCATATATAAAAAACAAACTTTGTAGGTAGTGTTGTAGAAGATTCCTTATCTGTACTATTTGTGTTAGCCGTATCTGTACTAGTATTTGTTGTTTCAAATTCGAATTCCGTTTGTACTGTCTCATTCATCGTAACACTAGCCAATGTCGTCGTCGTTATAATCTCCGGAGGCGGTGTGGGCTTCAAAGTCGGATGAGTAACAGCATCTGGATTGAGCTCATCAATCAATTCATTCCACCCGAATTGGATTCTCGGATAAGCTGATGGTTGTGGCGTAGTAATTTTAACTTTCGGATCAGCTTCGGGAAAATTGGGATCTGGATTTTGGGAATCTGAGGCTTGGGAGAATTGCTCAGCAGGAGCAGCTACACCAAGATTCAAGTCGGAGACTGGCAAAGCTGGGACTTGGACTTGTTCAATCGGCTCGTTGGGAAGTGGTGAAAATGTAGTGGTGGGTATTGATCCATGCACGGCTGCGGTGGTGCCGAATTTTTCATAGGTTCGAATAAAGCCATTGATCTGGTCACTTCGGACTCGGAATGGGCGCAAGTTGTTTTGTCTGAGGATTGGTTTGACCTTAAATGGATATTTTTGATTGACGAACCCACCATGGTCCTTTTTCGGGAGCCTATACTTAGCGTTGCCAGATATTTTTTTTGTCAAAATTTGATTTTTGGCCAAAATTCAATTTCTACACAATCTGACGATAAAATGTCTTATTTTTTAGTTTTATAATATCTGCCTTTTCGCTTCAATACATTTTCCCTGAATCAATGTGTGATGTGCAGAAGGTTTTAGAGTGTACAAGCTCAGATTCTGACTTTTACTCAGTCTATCATTCCCCGTTCTTACCTGTTCCTTTCTTGTTCCTACCAATTTAGCTTGAGGATTGACACGTACAACTCCCTCGTGGATAATCCTTTCTTTTTGGCCAAAATTCGATTTTTTGTGCTAAAATTCGATTTTTTTGGGTCAAAATTTGATTTTTTGGCCAAAATTCAATTTCTACACAATCTGACGATAAAATGTCTTTTTGTCAAAATTCGATTTTTTTGTGGCAAAATTCTATTTTTTAGTCAAATTTGATTTTTGGCTAAAATTCAATTTCTACACAAAATCGTCCTTAAAACGTCATATTTTTTAATTTTATGATGTCTGGCTTTTCGCTTTAATACATTTTCCCTGAATCAATGTGTGATGCGCCAAAGGTTTTCGAGTATACAAGCTCGGATTCTGACGTACCTTATACCCAGCCTATCATTCCCCTCCCTTACCTGCTCCTTTCTTGTTCTTACCAATTTAGCTTGAGGGTTGACACGTACAACTCCCTCGTGGATAATCCTTCTGGCAGGTTTTTCAAAGCCAAAGCCTGTCAACGGAGCTTGCGGCAGATCGTGCTGTCTTAGAAATGGGCTTGGGGTCATCAATGGAGCTTGTGGAGCAAAATTAGCTGGTGGGGGTGGAGGTGGCTGTTGAGGCTGGAATTGTGGCTGATTTTGGAATTGTGGTTGAGGCTGAAATTGTGGTTGTGGTTGGAATTGTGGCTGAGCTTGGAATTGTGGTTGGGTTTGGAATTGTGGTTGAGGTTGGAATTGCGGCTGAGGTTGGAATTGTGGTTGGGGTTGAAACTGCGGGAGCTGAGGTGGTGGTGATGTTTGTCTACTCAATACCACAAACTGCTTTCCATTGTTATCATGGAAGATATTCAATTTAGTTCCAGCTTCCAAGGCAATAGGTTGATTGAAGAGATGATGAGGTAGAGGTTGTTGTTGTTGAGGAATCTACAAATTTCGGCCTTTGTGAAGAAGAATTTTTTTCAATCTTACTATCGGTTGTTGAGGGACTTGGAACGTTTGTTGTGGGGGCGGTGGTGGAGGAGGTTGGAAGACTTGTTGACGTGGTTGTGGAGTTGTTCCAAAACGAGGGAGAGGCGGTGCTGGAGGTAGAGTAGATGGTAGATTTTGTTGTGGTTGGAAATTTTGCTGCTGAGGTTGAAATTGAGGCTGGTCAGTTTTTTGAGGTGCTAAAAGATACACAAAATAGTTAGGATTTGGGGAAAAGCTCAAGCCTAAGCCCAAGCCTAAACCTAAGCCCAAGCCTAAGCTTAAGCCTAAGCCCAAGCCTAAGCCCAAACCTAAGCCCAAGCTTAAGCCTAAGCCCAAGCCTAAGCCCAAGCCTAAGCTTAAGCCCAAGCCCAAGCTTAAGCCCAAGCCTAAGCCTCTTGTATAGCTAAACTATATAAGACATATACTTGATTTTGGAACTTCTTTATTCACAGTTGTGATAATCTTTTGAGCACCCAATACGTCAAGACTCTTCTCTTGCTGGTTGGCTTGAGGCAGATCCCGTTGTAAGGAATTCGTTTCAATGCCCGGAGGTTTTGTAGTAGTCTCTCTCAATTCATCAATATCTTTATATTCAGCGTCAAGTTCTTCTTCAGTCATTATTTTTGGGCTGCTCGTTAAGGCAGGCGCAGCAGTTGATGTGGATGGGAGAAGTTTTGGTAGGATTGAGAAACCTTCGCGTTCAATGGTCTCTCGAGAGTTTTCTGAGTATCTAAAGTTTTTATTCAAATAAAATTTTTCGCCCTGGTGGGATCGAATCCTCAATCATTTGAGTGTAAGGTGAGACGTTCGCCACTTCACCATGGTCGATGACTTTTTCCTCTAGGTGGGAAATGCCTTATACTGTATATCTTACCTAATCTGCACATGTGTAGGTGGCGCACCCTGGCCCAGAACAAGGTCCGCATCTTCAACTGTTGCATTTTGAGGCGTAACGCTGCCTGATTTTAAGCTTGTTCTAGAAATCACATTTTGCTTTAAAGGTGCCTTCCCAGATAGGATATCTTGCAAAACTAGAGTCCTTTGTTGATTCGATAGTGACCCATTTCCAACCCCAATCGCCATGGGAGCTGTATTTGCATCCGGCTTGACGTTAGCCCCTTGGGGTTGGCTAGCAGGTCTTCGTCTTTGTTTCTTAGGTCTCTTGATCCTTGGTCTTCTGGGGCTACTTGTTGTAACTTGTATGGTCTGTTTAGGGACTTGAACTTGCTTAAAGTTAGCTGGCAGCTGGCCAAAGTTCGCTGGAAGTTGACCAAAATTCTGAGCTGTGGTAAAATTTCCTCCCCTCTTAGGCAAAATTTGAGGTTGTCCAAGTATAGCCTGTCTTTTTGTCCGTTTAGATACGCCATTTTTGCGATTTAGTGGGCGGTGGTCATCTTGGACGGTGACGACGGTAGCCTGAACTTGTTGTCTCCTTCGCTTCAGCTTCTTCTTTCTTGGTCTTACTGGAACTTCTGGGAAGAAGAAACCACCGGTATTGTCAAGAATTGCTTTGTTCTAAAATTCTCGCTTCGATAAACGCAAAATTTCAAAAAACGGTTTCTTGCTGTTCAAAAAAAAACATATTCATAAACTCTGTTTCATGGCGTGATCCAAAAAGTTGTGCGCGCATGGCTTAATGGCTCATTGCGCACCAAAATGCCGAAAAGGCTTGGACTTGGGCTTACGATTGGGCTTAGTCTTAGGTTTGGGCTTAGGCTTTGGCTTAGACTCAGGCTGAGGCTTAGTCTTAGGCATGGGCTTAGACTTGGGCATGGGCTTGGGCTTAGTCTTAGGCATGGGCTTAGGCTTAAGCTTAAGCTTGGGCTTAGACTCAGGCTGAAGCTTAATCTTAGGCATGGACTTAGACTTGGGCTTGGGCTTAGGCTTAGGTTTCGTCTTGGGCTTAAACTTAAGCTAGAAAAATTTAAAGTCTGAATGTGATAAGTGTCACACAAATAGTGAACTAGCTCCAATAGCAGTACCAGAATTTGGTTAGAGTAGGGGGCCACCTTCAAAATCTCATCAAGTCAATGGTTAAAATTTTCAATTTTTCCAAGAACGAGGGAGAGGAGTGTAGTCCCTCTGTTTACGTCATTGGGCTTTAGGAACACGATTACTTCTAGCTACTTAAAAAATTAAAATTCTACTTGTAAAACTGAAGTATCAATATTATTTGCAATAATTTTTCTTTTCTTTTGAACCTGTCCATCTAATATTTTCCGCTCTGGAAAAAATCCATGTCCGTTAGTTACATCTATGTCTAGACGACGAGGTTGATTTTGGGAATCTTCTTGCTCCAAATCGATATGCTCTTGGGGAGGATTTTCCTCAAAATTGAATGATTCTTGATCATGCAAATGTATGCTCGTTGTGTTGATATTAATTTTCTTGACTTTAACCGACCATGAACCAGGTTCTCCTGTGACTGCGGCTTCTTGGGTTTGTTCTTGAGTAGTTTCTGGAATTTCTTGAGTGGTGGTGCTAGTTTCTAGAATTTCTTTTGTTGTGATAGTTTCTGGGACTGCTTCGGTTGTTGTGCTAGTTTCTGGGAATTCTTCGACTGTGGTACTGGGGGGTATTGTAGTGGTAGTAAAAATGGCTGGATCGGTAATCAAATTTTCTATCGTGGATTTAGCTCTTCTCGAAAAAGTCGCGGCAAAAGTTGTTGTTTCGGTCGTAGTTTGGGTCGTTGTGGTTGTTGTAAGAAGAGTGGGAAAAGTTTCAGAAGTTGTGGTGATCGGTGTTTCTGGAGCTAAAAATTATAGGTTGGACCATACATGGGCAAGGGGGAGGGGCGTACTGTACCAAAAATTATCCCTGTTGAGGTTGGTATAATGCCGAGCTTTCTACAAAAAAAGACTAAAACAGAGAACCGGGTACTTTGGACCTTGTGCCACCTATAAGCTTGGTTGGAAGAACTCACAACAGTTCTGGGATGTTACTACTAGGCAAAATCTTTTGGCCTCAAATGGGGTTTAAACCAGCCTTGAGGGACCTGAGACAAGCCCAGTACCACCGAACCATGGGAACATTGAAGTAACCGATTCATATGCGATTTTTGTCAAAAATCGCATTATTGGCAAAAAAAGACTAAAAATGGCATTTTGGGCCAAAAAATTGAATTTTTTCAATTTTTGGCGAATTTTTATATTTTTGACGAATTTTCCAATTTTCGATTTTGACGAATTTTTCAATTTTTGACACATTTGTTCGATTTTTTGCGAATTTTCCAATTTTGACGAATTTTTTCGATTTTTTGCGAATTTTTCAATTTTTGATGAATTTTTCAATTTTTGGCGAATTTTCGATTTTTGCGAATTTTTCAATGTTTGATGAATTTTTCCATTTTTGTCGAATTTTCAATTTTTTGGCGAATTTTGGTGAAAAATCGTAATAGGGGACCCGCCTTCGGCCCTCGTGTCTGTCTGCAAATTTTTTTCTTCGGTGTGCTCATTTTGGCCTGCTGGCGATCCCCTCTCCCCAAAATTCAGCGCAGTACACATATGTCCCTGAATCAGGGTCAAGGAAGCATTCTCATAGCTTGACAAAATTTTGTATACTGTATACTATTTTTTAAGGCGGAATTTTTTCATACTCTACCTATTGTCGTTGAAACGCTGTTTAGCCTTCCCGGTGGAATTTCCACAAATTCTTGATTCTCAAATGAATGGATTGACACTTTCTTTCCGTTTATATCAACCCCATGCTCTTCGAGTTTCAAATCTTCTTCCATATTAGCTCTATCTGCAGCTTCAGGCTTGAGCTCATGTTCATCGGCGACATCAATAGAAATGCCTTCGTGATGAACCAACTTTGTCAAAACTTCCGACACAAATTCGTCTTTTGGAAAATGTGAATTTTTGGGTAGTGGAAGCTTTTCATCGAGTATTGAAGGATGGAAATCGGAACTGATGACTTCGTAGTCGGCGTCAGGTAGTTTTTCGGAGTGTTGCAGAACAGTGATGTCTTCGACGCCTCGCTTTCCTCGTTTTCCTAAAGTTTATTTTTTAATTGATATAAACTCAAGAGAAGATTTTTTTATTTTTACGAAAAATTCGAAATCGTTAACGTTGTCAAAATAATTGCGTGTGAAGTTTCAGCGTGTATTACAACGAAAACGTGCACATCAATATCATTTCCATGATTTAATAAAAAAAAGTTGATGTCTTCTATTTAATCTATTGATCAAACAAGGCATTGTGTAATGGAAAGTAAGTCTAAGCCCAAATTTTGTGCTGTATAAGATGGCATCAACTCTCCAAAAATAGAGCTGGTCCTTTAAAGACCGGACATTTACAGTAAAATTAATTTGTGCAATCATTCTATCTACTACTACTTTAGTAGATAGCAACTATTATCTGGTTTAAAGAATTACCGGCGATAATCCGAAAGTTTTCCGAATTTTTCATTTTCGTTTTAATACACCCATCCCTTTCCTGAATCAGGGAAGGGGTTTTTAACCCTTGGTCTTAGGCTTGGGCTTAGTCTTGGGTTTAGGCTTGGGCTTAGGCTTGAGCTTAGGCTTGGGCTTACTTTCCATTACACAATGCCTTTAAAATTCTTTAAAAGCTTAAAATAATATTTGGTTCGGAAATACACGCAATCGATTTCCCTGACCTAGAAAAACCCCTGGGGTAGACAATTTCGCAAAAATTCGACGCAACGCACAATAACCGGGAAATTATTGATCAACCCATTATCAAAAATAAAAACTTCGCCAAACCTCTCAACGATGACATCGTAGTCGTTCTTTCCAACGGATTTTTCTCTACTGTCAAAAATATCGTCTTAGCCAAATCTGGCTCTAGCTGATCCACTGAGATTCTGTGCTCCTCACCAGCATTTTGCGGCGCATCTGGCAATTCCGATGGGGTTTCTTCTTCTATTTTTGAACTAGCGTATACCCCAAGCAAAAATGTCAAAAATACCAGCCATCGATATTTCATCAAAAATTTTCAATTTAACAAGTAAAATGGGTTGTTGCATAAGTAGTGTCGGTCCAAAAAATGCATCTAGAATCGGCATTTTTCGCTTGCTTTTGATAAAAATTTGATTAGTAGTAGGCAAGACGGTACGTTGAATAGATCCGATCAGTCTTTTTGAGCGTAACTCATGTTTTCTTGTCAATATCGAGAATTTTTCAACAAAAAATTCGGATTTCAAGGTGTAACCTTATTTTAAAAAGTTGATATTTTGCTATAGAAGTCGATTTTTGACTTTCGAGGGGTTTTCTAGGTGCTGAACAAGAATCTGGTACTATTTTTTGTCCTAGATCTTAAAAAGGTTACATTTTGAAACTCAACTTTTTTTTAAAAAGTCTCGATATTGACACGAAAGCATGAGTTACGCTCAAAAAGACTGATTGGATCGTATTCAAGTGCAAAAAATTTAAGCGCAAGGGGAGTCGAACCTAGACTATTGGTCTTAGACTGCAGCATTTGCACTGAGCCATGCTCGCTTTGAATTAATTGGTTTTAAATTTAATCATATAAAGCCAAAATAAATTAAAACGCTCATATCTCTACGACGTATTGACCGTCGGGAAAAATTTTTGTGGCTTTTTACATTCACACCATGGGCAAAAAATTGTGATATGTTTGGTCAAAATCGAAAAAAGTTCATACCCCTTCCTTGTTAGGTTTGGGCTGGCTTAGGCTTAGTCTTGGGTTTAGGCTTGGGAGAAATCGAAAAAAGTACCTTCTTCCCTGAAAAAATTTGTATTGAAAACGAGCGAAAATGCCGATTTTAGATGTATTTTTGGGTTGATAATACTTATCGAACAACCCAATAGAAAAAAGTAAGATGACAAATGTTTTGGGGAGAAAATAATAAAAAGCTTAATAAGGGGATAAGCGAGCTTTCCATGAACAATATAGAGAACCTAGCAATCAACTCAAATACCCGTTTCATTGTTTTACCTTGAAAGAGAAACCCGTTTCGAACGACTTGTGTTGAACGTGTCAATTAATGACCAGGATTACGCAACTGCGGTTAAATTGCAATCTTGTAGTGTGGGCCGGAAATTTGTGAGATAACCGAAAATCCTTTTTTTGTTTTTAGCCTTTTCAAAGGACAACCCAAAAAAAGTTGGGCTATGTGGCGCAGGGGCAAGTGATGCAAAGTCCATCTTGGTGCTTCGTTGGTCAAGTTCGATCCCAGCTGAGAAATAAATTTTCTTTTTATCGAATCGAAAAAGTTGAAAAAAGTAAAATGCACAAAAATATGGCAATGTGGAGACCCTTGCCCATACGGCGCAGAAAATTTTTCCTCAAAAACTAATGATAGGCCAAAATTTTTCATTTAAAGGACCAGTCCACTCGGAAAAAACGCTATGTAAAAATTATTTATTCAGAAATTTCATGAAAAATTGAGTACTTTTTGTTTTTACAGTAAATTCTGAAACATTGTAGTTTTTGAGATAATTGCGTTTGAAATTGTACATGTTTTCGTTGTAATACACAAACTTTTTAAATTTTTTGCGGAAAAATCGATTTTTGCATAGATTTTTTGTAATTTTCATAACATATTGTAGCAATTTTTTATAACTCTATGAGACGAATAAAATTACGCTAAAATTATCCAATTTGAAAATTGTTTTGGGTTATTGAAACGAAAATTCTGATTCAGAATTTTCGTTTCAATAACCCAAAACAATGTTCAAATTAGATAATTTTGGTGTCATTTTGTTTGTCTCATTTAGCTATACAAATTGCTATAATGTTCATTTTATGAAAATTTAAAAAATCGATGCAAAAATTGATTTTTCCGCAAAAAATTCAAAAAGTCTGTTTTTTTATTACAACGAAAACATGAACAGTTTCAAACGCAATTTTCTCAACAACTACAACGATTTCAGAACAAAACCAAAACCGTAAAAAACATGCTCAATTTTCATGAATTTTCTCGTAAAGATGCTTCCCTGACCCTCATTCAGGTGTTTATTGAAGCGAAAATCGAAAAATTTAGATTTTTCGCGGAAAATAGACTCTCTAGTGATAATTTTATGCGGGAAATCGATTGCGCGCATTCCCGAAACTGAAAATGCTTCCCTGGTCCTGATTCAGGGAAAATTGGGATTTTGAAAAGAAAAATATTAATTTTCGCTTCAATAAACACACCGTTTTTCCCTGAATCAGGGTCAGAGAAGCGTTTTCACGCTTCGAGAATCGATTCACCACATAAAATTACCCCTATGAGAGAGAAGACTCTACAAAATTTTATTTCAATTTTTTAAATTTTGACAACATAATACACATGTTTTTTGGGGTTTCATTTTCTTCATCTTCTTCCCCATTGCCATCCCCCCATACCACCTTGATAATGTGGAGGCATATAGTGGTGATGATGTTCATATGAGTGATCCTCATATGAATGATGGTGGTGGTGGTGATGGTGATGGTAATCTTCATGTGAATGGCTATGTCGTTTGATGCGAGGCCTAAAAATTGTGTACTGGAAGAAATTATATAGTCCGTTTCAGCAGTCCACAGTTTGATACAGCATAGTCAAGTGGTCCAAGGCGCTGCCCGCCAGATCTGGCAAGTTAAGCAACGTTGGGACCGCCAGGTTCAATCTCGTAAGGGCAAAAATTTTGATTTTCAAAATTTTTTTCAATTTTTGGAGCTACTACCCAATAGGGGGCCACGTGAAAATTTTTTCTGGCCCCTCTAGGGGTAAAAACATGCGGGGAATCCGAATTTAACATTTTCGAAGAGAAAAAAACGCTTTCCTGGTTCAGGGAAGGCCTGTATATTGAAGCGAAAAGTTCAAAAATACAACTTTTGCTCAAAAAAGGGATAAAAATGTGCGGGGAATCCGAATTTGACATTTATAAAAGACCAAGATATGATGCAAGAATCGGTTTTTCAGCAAAAAGTTTGTGTATCACAACGAAAACTTGAGCAATTGCAAACGCAATTATCTCAAAAACTACAACGATTCAGAACATGCCGTAAAAACAAAACATGCTCCATTTTTCATGAACTTTCCGAATTTCAACAAAGAATGGCAACCTTTTCCCCACTTGACTGGTCCTATTAAGTATACATAGAGAGGGTGCATATTTTTGACAAAATTTCTGGGGGATGGGTATTGGGGCAAAATCCAAATTTTGCCGGGGGTCTGGAAAAATCGCCAAAAAAGGCCAAAATTGCCAAATTTTTTGTCATTTTTGTTCACAATTGACATTTTTTAATCATTTTTTGCCAAAAGTTTCTGACGACCAAGAAAAGTAGCTAGACCAAAAATTCGGGAGGGGTGAATTTCTGCACCACTGCCCATGTTTGCTTGAAAGATCTAAAAATTACCCTCTAGACTCGACGGCATTGAATAAAATACAAATCGTTATTAATAGAAAGAAGAAAAAAGAACGATCAAACAACATTTTGTTAGGAATCAGCAAAATAAGAATGAAGGAACCTTCTAATGTATGAGTGATTATGTATAATAGGAAAACTTTTTTCCTATTATCTGCACCCAGACAAATAGAACTATCGAACTGGAACGATTGACTATTTGGCTAAGTAAAAATGTTTTACATGATGTCACCTTTCAACATTCACACAAATCATTAGATTGCGTTAGATATATCTTATCATATTAAAGGACCAGTCCAGTAATTTACAATCATATGAAAAAATTTAACGCGGGATTCGAACCCTCGGCCTATAAGTGCAAATCCTGGCACATTAACCACTCAGCCATGTGACCAAAAACTGGATAAGGACTCAAAAAATAAAGCTTTTCAGAGTTGTTTCAAAATGATCGGAAAATGTTTTTTTAAAGAAAAAATTCTGGGTCCCCCAAAAATCACAAAAGTGCACTTTTGAGCCACCCTGTACAACTTTTGTAGCTACTACACAATAGGGGGGCCACCCATGTGAAAATTTTTTCTGGAAATGACCGCTTTGGGGGTAAAAATATGCGGGGAATCCGAATATGTAATTTTCGAAGCGAAGAAACGCTTTCTTGATTCAGGGAAGGCGTATTGTGTATTGAAGCGAATAGTCGTAACAAAAAATTTTTCAAAGCGGAAAAAACGCTTCCCTGATTCAGGAAAGGCGTATTGTGTATTGAAGCGAAAAGTCGCAAAAACGCCTAATAAAATTTCGAAAAAATTCCTCAAATTTTTGCCAAAAAAAGACCGCCGTGTCTGTACCGTCTGTGCATCAACATTTGCATGAATTTTTATTTGTTAAACAAAAATGTAATTAATTATGAATAAATTTTTGGCAAATAAAAGTCAAGTCCCCACTACAAGGATAATCATGCCACCGGTATTTATACACAGTCGACAAAGCAACACATCTTTCTTCTATTCCATATTTATATCCATTTGGCTGTCCGGTAAGCCAATTCTTGTAGTCATAAGGAGTATTGTCGACCCATTCAAATAGCTTATCTTCAACTTTATTTTTGGCCATAAGTCCAATCCATACGAGGCTACCGGTTGGTTTTATGACTAATAATTAACGAATGAGATAAAAAAAGAATAGACATAAACTTTTTTTTATTTTGTCACCTGCAGGGTGCCAAAAAGTAGGTGGTACTACCCACACCCAACACTCACCCTAGATAGTACCGCCCAGGGTGGTGGGTGGTTCCATCCACACCACCCATCTAATTATTTTGACTATATCGCACCTGGTTTTTTTAAAATTCAAAATGTTTTTCAAAAATTGAATTTTTGATTTTTTTTCAAAAAATTTGAATTTAAAAAAAATTGAATTTTTGGAAAAAAATGAATTTTGAAAAAATTTGAAAGTGGTACCACCCATACCTACAGCCTACCTTGGGTGGTATCGCTCAAAGTGGTGATGGGTGGTTCCACCAAACTAATTTTTTGACTATATTGTACCTAGTTTTTTTCAAAAATTCAAATTTTTTACAAATTCAATTTTTGAATTTTGAAGAATTTGAATTTTTTGAAAAAAATTCAATTTTCGAAAAAAAATTTTCTCCCCACTTGTTTTAAGGTCGCTTACTTTTACAACTTTTTTTGAAATCGCTAAAATAACAATTTCGATACTCGTGGGACCGAACCCGCGCCAATAACATGAAAGACTATTATCCTAGCCATTAGGCCATGCGCGCCACTCTTTTTTGAATCTCGTCATGGAACATATTTTACCTCGATCAAAAATGATGTCCATGTTTGAATGGATAGAAACCAAATGAGCACCATGTTCTTGACAGATGTAGTTTGCTTCAAGCCAACTTCGCCTTTCTTCAAATTCCTAAAATTTTGTCTCAAACGGTGTAGGTTACCGAATACGTGTACACTCTCTCCAAATTTCGGGGTGGGACGCAGGCCAAAATGAGCCATTCCAGTAAAAATTTTTTGAAAGTTCATGAAAAAGGGAGCATGTTTTGTTTTTATAACATGTACTGAATCGATGTAGTTTTCGAGAAAATTGCGTTTGAAATTTTGAATTTATGTACAAGCTCTTCTTGTAATACACAAACTTTTTTGAATTTTTGCAAAAAATGACCCTACTACCCCTAATTTTATGCGAAAAATCGATTGCGCGCATTCCCGAAGCTTGAAAATTCTTCATTGACCCTGATTCAGGGAAGTAAGAGTGTGAATTGAAGCGAAAATATGAAATCTAAAATTTTCATATTTTCGCTTCAATACACACCCTTATTTCCCTGATTCAAGGTCAGGGAAGCATTTTCAAACTTCGGGAATGCGCGCAATCGATTTTTCGCATAAAATTAGGGGTAGTAGGGTCATTTTTTTGCAAAAATTCAAAAATTTTTTTTCGCTACCGACGTACCGTATTTTACCCCCTTTAAGCCTTTATGCATTTTGATGCGCATCCGCCTCAAAGATTTAAGTATAACTTTTTATTGACTTGAAAACTTGCTATAGTTGTCTATATAAAAGTTGAAGGGCGAATCACCAGCTTTCTCATGAGTGGTCAACCATCTCTCAAAACATTTCCTACGAGAAGTTATGACCATTACAAGAAAAAGTATCAATGTTTTCAAAAAATCTCATTTTTAAATTTTTCTTCAACCTTTTTTTATTTTGACTCTATCGTGTTCAGCCTAAAATCCTGGCTAAAAAACGGCCCTTGTTAGCGCAGAAACTTCAGTGTTAATACCTTGTAGCAATTTTCAGAGAAGTTTACCCAATCAGGTGGGCATGTTTGAGCACTTCTTGGAGTCGTCGTCGGAATTTCTGTAGTTGTCGGCACAGGAGTAGTGGTTGGGCAAAACGAAAAAAGTCTATTTTTCTCATATTCGCAAATGAACTTTTTCTTTGTATTACAATCATCACACTTCCACTCATAGACACTTGTCTTGCTATGTTGTTGTCCATCCATAGTCAAGCAGTTGATCGTCTTGAATAACCCAGAATCAATTCTTGCACCAATCCGGGAATTGTAGTTGGCCCCCTTTCCATTCGTAAACAAGACTTTTTTCCCTGTCCCATCAATATGAAAACCTCCAAACCAAAACGCTTGTTTTTCTTTTTTACCAGCAATGATGTATCCCAAAAATTCATTGAGCTCAATAGTATCCGGTATTGCCAAACTACCACCGTGTTTGTAGCATTCTCCAATAGCCTCTTTAAACGTTAGTCTTTCGTCGACGAAATGAAAAAGCTTGTCCTGGAACTCGTATACTGCAGGGCATTTGAGCGCGCAAGAAATCGCGATGTGAAACAGAAAAACAAGAGAGAAGATCACAAAAGGTTTCATCACGGCACAAATTGAAACTCAAATGGGCTGTATGCAATAGGAAGTCTGTATAAAAAGAGCCGACTTGTAAAATACAAGGAATTGGAGATGATCAGCTTGGAATATATTATGAGTTTTAAAATTTTTCGTGCCGACAAAAGCAGCGGTAGCATAAAAGTTATAGCCATAAAAACATGTAAATTGTTTTTCGATTTTTGAAGAATTTTTCAGAGCCGACTTGTAAAATGCAAGGAATTGCAGTTGATCAGCTTGGAATATATTATGAGTTTTAAAATTTTTCGTGCCAACAAAAGCAGCGGTAGCATAAAAGTTATAGCCATAAAAACATGTAAGTTGTCTGCCAGTTTATTTTGCTTTTAATTTGCGAAAAAATTTTTTGGGAGATCGTCTACATGGGGGGCCACCCACGTGATTTAAACAAATTTTCAGATTTTCTTCTAGAAACCGACTTTTTAGGGTAATTTCTAGGCGACAAATCGATTGCGCGCATTCTCGAAGCGTGAAAAGGTTTCTCTGACCCTGATTCAGGGAAATTAGTACATGTTGGATTTTCGCTTCAATACACACTCTTATTTCTCTGAATCAGGGTCAAGGAAGAATTTTGACGCTTCGGGGATGCGCTGAATCGATTTCTCGCATAAAATAACCCTTAGAGCGATGATTTTAGAAGAAAAATCCAAAACTTTTATATTTTCGCTTCAATACACACATCTATTTCCCTGAATCAGGATCAAGGAAGCATTTTCACGCTTTGAGAATGTGCGCAATCGATTTTTCGTCTAGAAATTACCCTAAAAAGTCGATTTTTAGAAAAAATCGGGAAAAAATTTTCGCGTTGAAACGCAGTTCTACCCTGATTTTCAGGGTCAAGTTTAATTTTTCATGGTCCTAAAATGCGCGCAATCGATTTTTCGCTTAGAAATTACCCTAAAAAGTCGATTTTTAGAAAAAATCGAAGAAAATCGGAAAATTTTTTTTAAAATCACGTGGGTGCCCCCCCATGTAGACGAGCTCCAAATTTTGATAAGCCAAAAGTAGTGTAGCCAGAAAAATGTACAGGGTGGTAAAAAATTTTCTCGTAAAGATTTATTGAAATCAATTATAGAAAATTCACAAACGGTAAAAAATTATTGAAAACGATCATCGAAAACCCGTTTGTCCGAACCCTCTTATGACACTTAATTTTTACTTAAATCTGGCTTTGAAAAATTTAAGTAATTACTTACATTTGGACTCCAAAAACTTAAATTTGGAAAAATCATCTAGAAACCCTGCCCCCCAATCTGATCTATGCTTTTGGCGTGGCGACATTTGAGGATCGGACATTTGAGAACCAACATTTGAAGATGGGACATTTGAGGATGAGAACGTTGTATAGAATATAAAAAATGTCCAAAAATAAAGAAAATTTCAATCCTCAAATGTCATGCTTTTATCTAATGTTTCCTTTAGGATTGAATGCATGAGCTCGTGTAGTATAAATTGTTGCTTGTTCCGGTTTACGAAACAGTGAGAATGGAAACTGTTTCCGAAATGCTCTTCTATACTCAGTACTAAAAAACATAAATTAAAA